>JAODAL010008987.1:0-113734 GCA_025379985.1 Phyllomedusa bahiana
TGCAACAACAGGATTTGATTGCAAATTTTAATTTCCCTACTGATGTCAAAGGGAAAATCAACAAGAAATCCTTATTCTTTCTGCAGCAGTAATTTTGACTTCAAAATCTGCATCACGGGTCAGTTTCCAAATAGAAATGTTCTGGAGCATGTAGGTGACATGTTAAAATTTTATCCACATAGCTGCTTCTGTATTCCTTGTATTATGCGACAGATTTTGCAAATACAAATGGAAAATCCACAGCAAAGCCTACAATGTGTGAACTTAGCCTAAAGAGCAGATGGTGGACGCAAGTCTGACCGGCACAACAAAATAAAATTATTGATCTAACAAACTTCTATATACAGTTCTCTTTAGGGGAGTTCCTAATTACTGGTATTTCTGGTATTATTTGGGCTGCTGACAGATCCCCCTACACCTCAGTGAACTTCTAAATACCTCAACTGGTGGACAACATCTAATGACATAACTGAAAACAAGCCAGCAATTTGGGCACGGGAGGTGAGAAATAGGTTGGTTGGGGGGGGGGGGGGGGGGGGGCAAAACCCAAATTGAAATAGTTTCATAATTACAAATGATATTACTTTGCCGTTGGGATTTCGATTGATTTTTACAAAAATGAGAGGCGGTAATTAAACAAACACAAAACAACCCAAAGTTATTTGAATATGATTTGACATCCCGTATGGAAAGGTCAGTGCCTGCTATCCCATCCCATAAGAAAATTAGGTTTTGCAC
Source organism: Phyllomedusa bahiana (assembly GCA_025379985.1). Taxonomy (NCBI): domain Eukaryota; kingdom Metazoa; phylum Chordata; class Amphibia; order Anura; family Hylidae; genus Phyllomedusa; species Phyllomedusa bahiana. Next base: position 739 of record JAODAL010008987.1, read on the forward strand.
ATGGTCCACAAGTCAAAGCCTCGGTGACAGACACATGGCGATATTGGCAAGGCTGGAATAACTCACCTTATTTACTTAACAAATTCTTATCTACACAAGTCAACTCACCTCGAAAGGTAGCTATTTCAAACATAGAAATCCAAATTTTAGATAAAGTTACGGGTCTCAGACGATCTGGCATTCTATTTTTGAACCAGAGCCATGGGCCACACTTAAATGGCCCATGCACAATCAATAGCAGGCCCCCTACTTAACCAGGTACCACTTATAATACTGGTTGTAGAGGGCCTTTTGGGCCCACACAGACTCTAGCACCCCCTAACGATTGCTACCTCTGTACCGCCTATAGTTACGCCCCGTCACAATGATTAGCTTTAAACATGTAGGCAAAGGTAAATAAATACTATTACCAAATATATTGCTGTTCTGATTTTGTTTTTTTTTTTTTTTCCTAGAGCTGGAGGAGATATTTTCTCCTGCTTCTGTACTTAAGATTTCCTAGGTTCCTGACCGTCTCTCTTTGCTCTCATTGCTGTAGCTGCTGTGATGATGTCACTCTGGGCTGTGTTTTATCGGCAGAACATGAGCTTGTTTATCTTTGTTACTGACACACTTTAACCCTTTCGAGCTCTGCATTCTTCTGCCCTACTGTTTAAACTCTTCTATTAGCAATGTGTCTCTTACAGCCTCAGCTATGAATAGCGAGCGGATATACCAATCATGGTTGTAGAACCACCCACACCATGACCAAGAAGTAGGAGCCTGAAGTTGGCTGTAAGGAACAGGTTCTGTGAAACAGCTAGATGGGAAAGCCCCTTTAATAAGACTCTCTCAATCTTAGGAATTAATCAGAGGAAGTAAAACTGCAAATGATATTTTTACAAAAATGAATTCTATACTAGATGCAACAGATTATCTTTTGTGAGCATCATCTTCGTGTATTGGTGTTGAAGTGTTTATATAAAACATCAGTTTTATGTGCTTTTACTAATCTGTGTGAAAAATGAGACACCCAAATTACTGTGCAAAAAATAACACAAAGTTTCTGCAAAACTTACAGTAAGAGACAAAAATAGAAGTATTCACCAACAAAAATTATCCCAGACCTATGGATAATATAGTTATCCTTCAAACTGAAATATTAATTTGTTTATGGTATTAACACTAAGTTTAAACTATTTTAACTTAATACTATAACTCTATGGAAAATTTGTAAATAATTTCAGAGCCCTAAAATGGTACCCAAAATAATACAAAATGAAGAGTAAAGAGAATCAAGTCAATCGCTAATACAGATACAGCAAGACCTTAAAGGGGTATTCCTAACACACTAAGTGCTGTTGGAATGACCAATTAACATAAAAGTACACAATTTTCAAAATGCATGTTATTAAAAAATGTGTATGCTTTACCCAATACAGGCCTTTTTGCACATACAACTTGCTCTCTTATCTCTATGGTTACTGACTATCACTGTGTGCTTTCAGTTGTGGCCAGTAATGCAGCGTTATCAAAGCCTGGCGAAAATCCCAGCCACAGGAAACATCACAGCAATGCTGCATTACAGGCCATCACTGATAGCATACAGTAGTGGTCGGTAACCATGAAGACAGGAGAGCAAGTTGAAGGTGAAAAAAAGGCATGTATTAGGTAAAGCATACATACTTTATTATAACATGCAATTTGAAAATGGCTTACTTCACAATATTGGCCCTTCTAGCAGCAATTATTGTGATGGAAATACTCCTTGAAGTGCTGAAGCCAGAAGTGGCTGCAGAAAGCTGTAGATTATATTTTATGTTGAGGATGGGAGCTTCTTTAGGATCATGTACAGTATACAAAGAATACCAGATACATAACATGGCGTTGCCTTCACCTGCTAAAGTGAGCCGCTCACCCTGGTACATGTAAAGAGCAGTACAGAACATTTAGTACCGCACTGTACTGTAGAGAGGAGCTACTAGACTGCCAATCACTGCATGAACTTTACTACTACAGATGTTTTACCACCAGGTGATGTTATACAGTTGGGTACTGTAATAATTATATGATTATCATAGTAACACAAACCTAAAAAAACTATACTTTATTTTAATCCTTTTAAAAAAATAACCCAACATATATAACTATTTAAAATTGGAGCAATAAGACCAATATAGATATAGGTGGGGCCACTCTTTTTGGGGTCATTGCCCTTCATTTTGATAGGTGTTTTGAAAGACTGGACTAGGATAATTTTGTCCCTTCTTATATTAACCCCCTACATCAGCATCAGAAATCATCATATCAATATCTGCAAACTAAGACATGGTTCACATCTGTGTCAGAGGTTTTGTTTGGGACCTCCAATGCATGTTCCGTGGGGAGTGACCTAAAAAATAGCGCAGCAAGTTGCACTATTTTTTTTGTTTAAGCAAAAGACTACGACGGAAACCGTGGTGTCCATTGGTGTCCATGGCACCACTGGTGTCTGTTGTGAAACTAATCCTTCTGTGTCCGTTTGCATCTTGTGAACCAAGCCGAAATCATTTATATCCACATTATCTTGGATTTGGTGTGGTCTGAACCCTAACAATATTTAAAGTGATATCTATACTGGTCTTGTTGCACCAATTTTTATTAGAGTTAAGATATGTTTTGTGTTATTATTTTAAAGGGATTATAATAAAGATTTTAATCAAGCAATGTTACTGTTAGAATTCAGAATAGTTAAAGGGGTTGTCTCACTACGCTGTTTTACTTAGCCCTGTCTCTTTCTGGTCAGGCTGTGGGTGACCAGCATATCAGCTCTGTATTCAAAGCTCTGCTAATTACTGACATTAGAGCAGGAGATGTTTATCTAAAGTCCAGAGAAACTTCAGAGCTAAAGTGAACAGAAGTAATTAGTCTCCTTAATTAGATCAGATAACTCTTAAGCTGCCAGCAGTTGTGTACTGACCTGTACGATGATGTCATCCCTGCTATCAGACAAGACAAACAGCCGGGGAGAGCATGGCACAGCAGTTCAGTAACCTAGATAAACCTGAGTGCACTCAGAGCTGAAAAAATCATTTTTATCTCCTCAACCAAGAGGAATACACAAAGCAATATATTTGGAAAACATCTTCATTTACTGTTCTCTTCATGCTGAAAGCTAATCTTTGTAGTGAGACAACCCCTTTAAGCTTTGGTTATGTTATATACTTCTCTTCTGTAAGATAATAATTATATAACTGGCAATTACTGAAAATGCACTGGTTCTAAAGGAAGAGCATCAGTATAACTTTTACAACTGTGCCGGATACAAAAGTTAGCATTTTGTCTGTAAAATATAAGTGTCAATATAAATTTGTATACTATAAAAATGAAACATCACAAGCAAATGAGACACAAATATTTCTAGGCCTAGCCACCAATGCAGCACAGACATTTAAATACTATACAGTATGAAAATGACATTTAAGATCTTACAGGAAAATTAAACAAATATGTTCCACAGCCCTCAGCTATCTATTCTCTGTGGTATTCTCTTCGAGCATCTGCAAAGTCATGGTAAACCACTTTTTACGTAGGGAGGTTAGAGACACACACGCTTCCCCTTCATGCAACTGCTTAGACTAGCTGTGATCATCCAGCAAAAGGCAAGGCATCACCTCCCTCTCAGCAACTTGTACTTCTTTCTCAATGACATCACACAATGTGATCTGGATAAATACTCTACAGGCCTATTTATGTTATGGCAATGGATACTATTAACTATAAGTAGAATTATCTAATTGATGGTAATATTGGGGTTAGAGGGTTTCTCTGGGCAGGGTCAGCGCTATCGTTAAATGGGTATCTCAATGATTAGCTTTAAATATGTATGTAAGAATATAAGATTGTTACCAAATACATTGCTGTTCTGATTTTGCTTCATTTCAGAGTTAGAGCAGTTCTTATCACCTGCTTGTTTACCCAAGCTTTTCTAGCTACCGACCACTGGACTGGTAAGGTCAATTCCTGCTGCGTCTTATCAGGATGGAGCGTGCTTCTTAATCTCTTATATTATCTTTAACCCTTATGTTAACTTTAACCCTTGCATAGCAAAACGATAATATTTTCGGCAGTTTTAGGATTTTAAAAGCGCCAAAAATACGATTGTTCACGTAGCCCCTAGACGACAATAGAAAAAACGAGCTGTAGTCTCCACAGGTTGTTTTTGCGCCAATCGTCTTTCGGTGCCGACGTATTATACAACATATACACTGGTGATTTTAGTTTTTCGGCGTCTTCCTATACAGTTCAATTGTATAGGTGAGGGAAAAAAAAAATTGAGAACCGACCAGGGTTTTTGCATAAAACGTGACAAAAAATGCGGTCATGCATCAGGAAAAAAACGGTCGATTTTCGGATGTTTTTTGTCGGGATGCAGTGTAGACCTAGCCTTTTAGTTAGAGTTACTGACCTGGGAGCAGCCTTGTATCATCGTGTCCACATAGCAAATTTATGTGTAATTACATCAGAGATAATAGAGTCACTCAGCAGCTAACGTTATATTGGCAGCATGAAATAGGAAAACTCCTTTAAGACCCGCTGAGTATGCAAACCATAAGAAGGTGCAAAAATCCAGCAGCCCATATCAAAAGTTCTTGATGCTTAATTCCAACACAAAGATTGATGCGAAGGATCTCTGCAGTAAACGTCAAGCAGAAGTGCAAACAATTTTAAAATGTATGGCACCGCATACTTCTCTTTATAGTACATAAAGTAGTTTATACAATGCGCATTTTCGGTGGTTGTTTTCTTTCCATAATAAAAACTTAGAACATCTTCATTCTAATGCTATTCTAAACAGCAAATTAAAATCTTTTAAAAATTTGAATGTACGGGAATCCGAGGGAAAACCAGAAAGATCGGCGGGTTTGAAAACCGATTTCAAAACGGACCGAAAAAATCTGTGCTGATAACTTACAACTCAGATTTTTTTATTGCTGTCTATTGGGGCAGAGGTTAGTCGGATTTTCGGCGGATTTTAAATACTGAATCCACCGAAAATATGACCAAAAACTTGTGCTGTGTAGACATAGCTTAAGGCTGGAAAATGCATGGAAACTTTACTACTGATGTCGAAAACCTTGTGTTAAACCTGGCCCAAACATTTGTATGTGGTCTTTGATGCGGACCACATAGAAATGAATGGGACTCATTTGTGACTGTAAATCAAGAGTTAAAAAACTATCCTAGTTCCACATACAATACCATATAAATATTCTGCCGAGTGAATTTTACTTGTCGTGTGGACATACCCCAACACTATCGGTATCAGCGGCAAACAGTAAATGTAGTTTTACCATGTTGAAACTTATCAAAACTTACCTTCACTCAACAATGACACAAAACAGACTCACAGATTTAACAAAAATTTCAATTGAATACAACCTAGCTTTGATATTGGATTTAAAGGAAATAGTCGAAAGTTTTGCCAGCAAGGAGGCAAGAGAAATGTAAGGCTATGTTCACACGGTCAAATTTCGGCGCCCATTTGCTCATATTTGCACTCAATAGGGGCAAGATGCCACTGGAAAATTTTAGTTTTCCCAAGTTCTTATAGAGAACATGGATTCGCCTCCTCTCCCCCTTGTACAATACGTTTGTTTTGACGTGCGGAGAGATGGGGGACATGTCAATTATTGGGGCGAAACACCTACGATAAGGGGATGTCTATGGGGCCGGGGGGCGACGCGGGATTACGTGTTGATCAGCGCGACTCCCAAAAACCCCCCGCATAATTTGCGGGCAACGTACCCCCGGAAATTACGCCCGTGGACATACCTAATTCTGATTTTATGATCTATTTGTAACTTTTTTTTTGTAAAATTTAAATAATATTTTGATTTTAAATTTTCTTTTTTTCTTTTATAATTTACACGACAAGGATTTCTAATTGGAATCCATGCAGACTTTACTTGAAATCCTTGTTTAAGACTACAAGAAAACAATTCCTATTGACCTCAATAGAAAATCCGAGTTTATACAATGCATATTTTCAGCGTGCGGTTTTCAAAACCAATACATGGTTAAAAAGACCTTTGAACCTGTTTATTTTTTGGTTCTATTCAAGGCAAAAAACACATATAAATGTATTATTGATATTAACCAGATGGCTAAAATCCTCATGTATTGTATGTGGTTTTTAATGTGGATCTGCTGCTAAAACCAATAGGCATGAATTGGACTTTTTGACTGTAAACCAAATGCAAAAAACTAATCTAAATCCACATGCAATAAGCAATATTTAGAAAAGAAATACCAGAAAATGTTTTTTTTCAACACAGAACCCATGTGCCCCATGCAAAAAAAAATTTTGAGTTGAACACCCTTTTCCCAATGACTAACCCAAGTAAACAAATGGTTAAATCTTACTTCGAATGGTCTATTACTAGGGATTGTAACCAAACAAGTCAAATATCATATGCAATGCATTGCTTACCTCTCAAAACATTGTCACTACAGGGAAAATGCTAATTACACTAATATATTTAAAAGGGTATTCCCATCTCATATATTAGCTTTAACCATGTAGGGAAGAGTAAATGAAAATTATCACCAAAATACATTGTTGTTCTAATTTTGCTTCCCGTCAGACATAGAGCCATTCTTATCTCCTGATTGTTTACAGGAGGTTTCCTATGTTACGGACCACCTCTCTCTACTCTAACAATGGCCGGATGGTGACATCACTCCCTATTGTGTCTTATTAGCAGCACAGGAGCTTGTTTACTTTGCAACTGACAAACTTTACTCTTTTAGAGCTCTGTAGCCTTGTGCCCTGTTGTTAAAACCCCTCATCCCCAAATTCCCTTTAAAAACAGCTCCTAAAAATGAAAGGGGCAAAAGTCATCGCTGATGAAAAGACCGCTCAGAGCCTGAACACAAATTGCGACATGTTCGAAAAGAGACGCATTAAATGAGTGTATAATCCCCCCGAAAAAAAAACCTCCCAAAAATCTGGCATGTGGTTTTCCTTTTTAAATATGAATGCCCCTAATTAAGGCGTACACCCAAAAAAAAGGCACATACTTCAGCATATTTTTTCCCCCTACTTTTAGACGCACAAAATGTCATCCGGTGCCTCATCGCAGAAAAAAAAACGGCCCCCCCCCCCCCCCCCCCCCCCACGCACACACACGGGGATAAACTGACCGGTATTTGTCCATTGCCGTGTAAACGGGCCCTAAGAAGCAGCCCCCTCGTCCAGAAACAGCACCATGCTAGCCCTCATGAGCCGTGTTGGGTATTTCAAAACACCGTTAGCAAAAATAATCTCTTTCTTAAACGGAAAAGGGGTTTTTTCATTGGGTTTTTCTTTTCCTAATCAATTATAGCTCTAAAGGACTTGGTCCTTTTCAGTTTTGATGGATGCGTGTACAAAAAAAGCGATCCCCAAGGGGGGCACGCAAAAAGGGGGGTCGCAAAAGTGGTTAAAAGTCTTTTAAAAAGAACAACCATCAATCAGCACTCAATTTAATCATTTACCCCAAAAAAATTCATATGATTAGGAATTTGGCATTTTGGCCATCACAAAACATTTGAAAATGTATCATGATTTAGGTTTGCTTTTCTTTGTGCTGACCTACTTTTTTAAAAAAACTACTCATTTTTCCTAGCTAAGGCGTTAGAATGATACAGAGTTATCATCTTCATCATCATTCTTCATCCAACTATGTACAAAGAATGTAGTCATTCACATCAGGCCTTGCCTGTAGGAATACTTACTACTTAACTTCTCTTTCTGACAGAGAGACAGTGGACAATTTATATGAAGACAATGAAAGGAGGTTACTTCTACTACTTGTTAGAAGGGTCATTTGATAACGAGCGGGTCACAAAATGCCATCCTGGTGGGACTCCTAGCGATTAGCTGTGATATTTGCAGAAGTATGATAAGGAGGGTTTCATTTCCTGGCAGCGGCTCCAAAGGGAAAATTAGGCATTCAGTTTATAGGTAATTTATTGCCAATTTTTTTTACTAATTAAAACCAGATACAAAACTTAATTTCTTCCTAGATTTTTTATTTTCTGATTGTAGATTTCTCAACTCTGTTGTCTGTAGAGAATTATGGGGGCGGCCATTTTGCCTGTGCTGCTTTTAACAGGGATTTGTTTTACAGCAGCTTCATGGACATAGGAGCCTGGAACAAGCAGACTTATTAACTTCTACTGTATAGGAGAGTTTTCAAGCCATGTTCTGTGAGCTGGTAAGAAATCACTGTAGAAGGAGGGCGAAAGGGGGGAGCTGTGACTATCTCCTATTGTGAATGGTGGATCCTATGTTATCTATACCATCATGTCACCTTCCCGTTAAACCGCCTTCTGATAATAGGGGACTGCTGAAAGTTTTTTCTACAGAACAGGAAGTGTCAGACAATTATAAGGCATAGTGGCCAAAGGGAAAACTGCAGGATTTTTTAAAAAATTGGGAAAATAAAAAAAAAAAAAAAAAAAAAAAAATTATTACAATTGTGTAAATAACATACAAAAGGTAATTTTATGATGACACATTCCCTTTAAGTCAATGATTGCTTACAAAAAGGGGAGGGGCAGGGCTTTAGGGGCAAGAGATGGTCTTTGTTACTGGTCTCCACTCTGTCCAACAGATCATCCTGAGGACGTGATCCCCATTAACAACTCAGAATTCCCTAGTAGTTAGTATGAAAATGGGTTTCCTAAATGGACAACCCCCTTTCCCAAGGAATAGCCCACTGATTTCTTTGTGTTAAAACCTAGAAACAGGCGGAGGGGGGTTTGGTGCATGACACGTGGAGATAAAAAACACTAAATATAAAATCCATGAGCCCAGGGCACCCCCCTCCCGGGCCTGCCCAAATTTAAAAAAGGGCCGTGTATCACTTTCCTGGAGTGTTTCTTTAAATGAAATTAGAAGACCAACATGAGATATATTTATATAGTAGATGCCCCATCCCTCTTGGTTTTTTAAACCTGTCATTGGGTGTCTGCGGGAGAAAAGAATTAATTTTTAGGGGTTTTTTCGGGTAAGAGGCCCATTTTGATTTGTATCATGATTTTTGTAATTTTTCCACAAAAATGGGAAACCGTATTTAAAACCTGTTTGGGGTCAAAAAACTCCCTTTTTCCCAAAAGGGTTTTACTATGGGCAAAAAAAAAACCCTTTTTGACCTAAAACAGGTTCATACATGGGGGCCCCTATTTTTTACAAAAATTAAAAATTGAAGACCAAAAACCCTTTTTTTAAATACCCTTTTAGAAATAAAAAGTTAAATAGAGGGAAAAAGGGAAAGGACCAAAGTACCAAACTGCAGGTCCTGGGTTTTTTGGAAAAAACCCCAAATAAAACCCTTTTTTTCCCCCTAACCCGGGCATCCTCAAACTGCGGCCCCAGCTGTTGGGAAACTACAACTCCCAAAAAACCCCCCCACTTTTAAAGTTTTTAATAAAAATGCATGAGGGGAGTTGTATTTTTCCCAAAACAGTGGAGGGGCTCCCGGGTTGAGGTTTTCCCTGCAAAAAAGAATTACACAAAATGAAATAAATTTTCCCTTTTGTATTGGTCGCTGCAGAGCCCCCACAGATTATCTTTTTAGCAGTGGGACACCTGTAACCACTCATCCAAGGAAACCCAAATAGTTTTAAATTTCTGCCCAAAAAATAGTATTTTTAAAATCCCACTTTTTTTTTTTGCCCTAAGTTTTTAAAAAGGGGTTTTAAAAAATTTTTTTTTTTTTTCTTAGTTTTTCTGCCCCCAAAATTTTTTTGGAATTTTCCTCTATTGCATTTGCACGTTCATCCCCCACAGCATTTTTTTGTTTTTTTTTTCCTCTTTCAATATTTCTGGGTCTTATAACTAAAGTAACATAAAGAGTCAAAACAGACACAGATCTGTACCCATCAAGCCATTGCATTACAAGTTTGTGGATGCCTTACCCCAAACCTGCCCCTGCACTTTTTGGGACATTTTCCCCTTCCTGCTCCCCCCCCCCCCCAATCCTGTATAAAACACAGAAAACTTTTTTCATTTTAATTTCCCCACTGAAAAATAATTGGATCCCCCATTTCCCTTTTGTCAAAACGTTTTGGCCCTAAGAAAGGGGGCCCTTCCTTGGGCTGCTATAGACCAATTTAATTTCCCCAAACCCCCAATTTTTAAAGAATACAGGGGAGACATCAATTTGGGAAAAATTTGGCCCACACAGCCATTTTAAATTATTACATACAAGAATTTCAAACAGTACACTCCCAATGATAAATACCCAAAAATACCCATCACCCCCAAAGCCCATAATCAGAAAAAGCTTGGGGGCTGGGGGCCCGGGAAACCCGGGAAACCCTCAAAAACCATCACCAAGCCTGGCGAACCCGTTCCCCCTTTCCACCATATTTTGCCCCCCACCCCGTCACCCCCGGCCTGGGGCCCAACCAAAAAGGGCCACCTCAGGCGGCAAACACTTTCCATCACCCCCTCCCAAGGGGGCGGGCCCTGGGGGACCCCAAAATCTTCGCCAACCCGGTCCATCCACCAATTGGGGGAAAAAAGGTTTGACCCTGACTCCCCCCACTACTTTCCACAGACCCAAGGCCCCAAACCCCCTCGCCGCGCAAAACCCGGGCCGACCCCTTTAATCAATATTTCATCCCCCGCACCGCCCTACCAAAATTACTGCTCCCCCAAATCCCCCTGATCCCAAAATAGGGGGGGAGGGTGGGATGCCCCCTTTCCCACCTGCCCGGCTGCCCCCCGGGGCGCGGCGGGGGGGTCCGGCTTAAAAAACCGGCCCCCACCCCGCAGGGCCGGCGCTTGCTCCGCCCCCCCCCTACGCAGCGGGCATCGCCCCCGGACTCCCGGGATTTCCCAACCCCGGGTTTAAACCCGGCGCCCGGGTCATGAGGGGCCCCTTTAAAAAGGGGCCCTCCCCCCCATGTCCGGCCCCCGGACTTGACCCTAACACGCCTACCCCAAAGCTCTATAAAACCAATTTAATTTCCCCACCCCCAACCTTTTAAATGAATACACGGAGACATCAATTTGGAAAAAAATTTGGCCACAGCAGCCCTTTTATTTTTTCCTTAAATTTTAAAACAAACAAAACTTTTGCCAATGAGAAAATTTTACCCCAAATACCCATCACCCAAGAGCCCAAAAATAAAAAAAGGGGTTTGGGGGGCTGGGTCCTTTGGAGCCGTAACCTCTAAAACCATCACCAACCCTGGCGAAAGCCTTTCCCTTTCTTTCCCCCAAAAATTTTCCCCCCACCCCGTCACCCCCGGGCCCTCAGGGCAACCAAAAGCCACCTCGGCGGCTACACATTCCATCCCCCTGCCCCCAAGGACGCAGCCCTTTTAAGCCCAATCTTCCCCCAAAGGGGCCGGTCCATTCCCCCCAATTGGGGCAAGCTGACCCCTGACCCCCCCACTCCCTTTCCCCACAGCCCCAAAAGGCCCCCAACCCGCCAAGCTAGCAAACCCCAGGAAACCTATGGGCGCGAACCCCCAAAACCAAGCCCCAAGACCCCCGTTCCAATCCTTCTTAAAGTCCAAAAAACCAAATAAATCTAGCCCAACAGCTTCGGGTTGGACTCCGCCCCCAAGCCAAAAACCCCCAAACCCCAAAAATTCCAGTCTCTTTTCCGACCCCAAAAACCCCGTTCCGGGATCAAAAAAGGGCCCCCGGGTTTTTTTTTTAAACCAAAAACCGTACTCTTTTAAAAATTCCTGCCGTTTGACCCGAAAAGGCCTCCAAACTAACCTGGGCCACTAAATGGGGGCCAACCATTAACCGGGCCCCCGGATACCTGGTCCAAATCCTCAAAAATCTTTCCCCGATTTCCCTTATTAAATTTTCTGAATTGGGGGGCCCTTTCCCAAATCATTACCCCCAGCAGGAAAAACCCCACATCCGGTACCCCCGTCCCAGGCAAGAACTCTGGAAAATCCCCCCCCCCTAACTTGATTCCCTTGGAGGCCTCGTTGCCAAAAAACCGAAACACCGCCCCAAAGGGGCCCCCGGAATGCCCAGTTGTCGACCCCCCTTTGCACGCAGCCCCTGCTCCTTCCTTTCCCCTCCCCCCGGGAAAAAAAGAATGGCCCAAAAATCCAGACCGTTTTCGTTGCCCTAGAACAAAAAACAAGAGACACAGAAAACTCCAACCACCCTCTCATAACCCCGAGGAAAAAACCCTGGAAGCGAGAAAAATTTTTTACCCCCCCTCCCCCCCCCCTTTTATTTTATCTAGGGAAAAAACCTGAGCCAGATGAGGGCGGAGTTTTAGCTTTTTATCGATTGATTCCCCTCGCCAATTTCCTTTCCCACTGAACCCCCCTTTCCCAAAACCCCAAAAACCCCCCTTGGGCCCCCCTTCTGTATCAGCCCCAATTCCCAAAAAGAATTGGGGGGCGAAATGTTTTAGGATTAAAACCCCAACCCCCCTCCCAAAAATCGCCTAAAAAAAATGCCGTGAAATTGGGAAACCCAGATAAAAAACTCCCACGCGTGTAACCCAAATGGGGGCCCCGCCCCCCCTCTTACACTGCCCGGGAGTAAAACCATGAAAAAAGCGAACCGGGCCCCATTTTGGAGTTCTCACCTCACCCAAAAACAACCCTTTGGGGGCCCCACCCGCTTTGGGTTTTTTTTTTTGTCGTCCCTTTTCCCGGGTCGGGCAAAACCCCCGGGTAAAAACTGCACGGGCCTCCCGCGTAAACCTCCCCTAAAACCCTTGCTTGGACAAGGGCCCCCTTTTCCTAAACCTTTAAAACCCCGAAAAAAGCTAATGAGAATGCAAGGCGGGGAAAAGCCCCACCTCCAAAAAACTGATCTTTTTAAAATTTTCAAACCAAATTTTTTTCCCAAACGTTTTCAGAAGCTGAAAAACCCCTGGGCGCCCGGGAATCCGCCCCCTTTCCCCGCCCGCCTTAAAACCCCCCAATGCCTGCCCCCACTTTCCCAAAAGTTTGGTTTTGGGTTTAGCCACACCCCTTGCCCTTAAAAAACCCAAAGGGGGTAGGGCCCGCATGAACCGTGAAACCCGGGAAATGACCAACCCCTTTATTTCACACATGGGCCAATCAGGGCTAAAAAGGAGGGGCCCCCTTTTCTCCCTCGTATTAACGGGCCCCCCCCCCCCTAACCACTGGTTTCCCCCACCGCCCCCAAAACCTTTTCAATAAGAATCCCATGTTTCCAGGGGCAAACCATGACCTTGGAAAAAGGCCCCTTTCTTGCTAAATGAAACCAAAGGCCACAAATTTCCCCGGGGGGCACTCCAAAACCCCCCCGCTGCCGCCGTCGGTTCCAGCCCCGAAAAACCCCGGCTTTTCCCCCTGTGAACGAGACCCCCGAGCACTAGAAAAATTTTTCACCCCCGGGACGTGTCGGGGCTTAATAACCCATATTTTTTAAAATTTCCCAAAACCCTGCAGTACCAAAAGCCGCAACAAGGCCAACCCCCCGGGGGGGATGAAGCCCACAGAGATTTTTAATTTTTCCGTACCCCCCCCTTTTTTTATCACAATTTTAAAAATAAAAATTTTTTTATTCTCAAAGCGTGATTCCCCAAATTTCAAACCCCCAAAAATATTTGGGAACAGCCCAATTTGCGCCAAGTTCTTAACTAAACCTGAACGAAACCCCTCTTGGGGGCCACCGCCCCCTCACACCCCCCTTTTTCCCCCCGGGGAGTAGCCCCCAAAAAACCCACACAACCCCCCCGGCCTTTAACACCTCATGTCCGCATTGCTAATGGCCTTGGGCCAATATAAAAGGAAGGGGCGGGGCCCTTTAAAAACCCAAGAAGGAATCCCCAAAACCCTCAGATCCTCCTTCATCCCTACCAAAACCCCCAAAAAAAAAGATGAGGCGCCTTAACCCCCCCCGTCGCCCGCGCCCTCCGCGCGGAAAAAAACCCTGCCCAACGGCATAAACCTTTCAGGCAAAATTCAATTTTTTCCCCGTAATGACTTCATTTCTCCCCAGTGTTTTGCCTTTTGCCCTACCAACGTCTCCTAACCTCTGCTTTTCAAGTCCCTCAACTTTTTCCCCTGGTAACCGACCAAACCAAAAGCTAATGTATCAAAGGGGCCCCATTCCCAAAAAAATTGATTGAGTCGTAGGACCCTCCGCCTTGTCCCGGGGAAAGGTACCCCCAAAATGGGGTTGCCCCCCCCACTGCATTTATGCCCCAAAAAGCGACCCGCAAACCCCAGGGGGGTCGCGGGCCCAAGCATAAAAATCGTTTCTAAGTATTTGGGTAAAATGATGGCCCCGGGGCCCGACAGCCCCTACCACCCATTCCAAAAGGAAATGAATGCTTCAAAATAAAAAAGCAAGAGATCGAAAAATCCCATTGGCCCGGCAAAGATCAACAAAAAAAAGAAACCCTCCCCAAAAAACAAACCCCTTAACCGGGGGGGCCTCTCCGGGTCACCGGGGAAACACCCAAAGGCGGACTCAATGTCCGTTCCCTTTGGGCCCGGGGGGCCCATGAAACCGTTACACCCCAAAACCCATTTTAGTGCCCGGGTTCAAAGGACGTATAGACCACGGAACATGTTCCCCGGGGCGATGCCCTCATTAACGGAAAAACCCCCTTTGGGAAAGATAGGTGATGAATTAACCTAAAAATTATTTTTGGTTTTTTTTTTTGGAACCACTTTTTAAATGGGGAAAATACCAAATTTCCCGGCCCCCGGGGAAGGGCCTCAAATGGGCCCGGGCCAAACCACCCCTTGGGCACTTCCTTATTTTAATTTCTCCAAAATCACCCCCCGGGTGTTTAAAAAACTGACCCCAGGTTTTTAAAAGAAAAGGGGGGCCCCCCATGTTTTGGGGTCCCGGGAAACCGAAAAACCCCCACCAAAACCTTTCCTTTTTTTGCAATAAAGCCGCCCCTTTCCCTTTTCCGGGTACCTACTTAGTACGGCTTTCCCTCCCCGGCTAGACTCACCGGAGTGCCCCCCCTTTTTGGGAAAAATTTCCCCCCCCCCCTTTTTCCCTTTTCCCTAAAACAACGCATGCTCCAAAGGGCCGCCCACTGCACACTGAACAAACATGCTTGAACCCGGGAGTTTTTTCCCAAAAACCCCGCATTTTACTGTCATTTTAAAAAGCCAGCAGACCCCCTGCCCTTTTAAAACCTTTTGGGAAAAACCCCCCCCAAAAGACCCCGGGCCCCCCCCGCTGTCCCGAGGTTTCCAGGGCCCCCTGAAAGGGGTGGCCATATCCATTGGGGGCCCTAACCCTCAACCATAATTCCCATATCCTTTTGATCCCCCCCCTAAAAGCCGGGCTAAAAAGCTTTTTGTTGACGAAATTGCTGTCATACCTGACCCCCGCCTGCCCCCCAATTTTCCCCCTGTTTCCCCCGCTATAGAATCCAAGGATAAAAAAAATCCAGAGCATTTTTCCCAGCCCTTTTCCCCCAAAGACGCTTGCCAAAATGGCAAACGCCTGCATCCAATTCTGGGAAAGGGCTGCGGGATTAATCGCCACCTTTTTTTCCCCTTCCCCTTCTTGCTTTCATCCCGCTTCCCTTTTGGTATGTTTAAAATTTTCTTTTAAAAAGGGTTTAAAAGGGAAAAATTTCCCACGTACTCGTCCCGCCCAAAACTTTTCCCCCCACCTCTTTTTTTTAGATTTCGCACCTAAAAAGGGGGCCCCAAAGCATAATAAACCCTCCCCATTTCGCTCGGCATCCAACCCTAACCCGTCAACCCCCCTCCTGCTCAGGGCAGTACCCACAAACCCTTACCCCCCCCTCCCATCCGCCCGGGCCCCCCGACCGCAAATTCCCCCCAAACCCCCAAGGGGGTGGGAAAAACAAGGGAAATTTGAAACCCCAAAAAACCCCAGACCCCCAAGCTGAGATGGGGGATTTTTTGGTCGTGGTCCCCCGTTTCTCGGTGCCGTTTTCCCAAAAAACCCCCCGCAAGCCCGCTCCTAGGGTGTTGCCAAGCCCGGCGCCCCCCTCCCCCGGGCGGGCCAAAAATCCCCCCTCCTGGGGCCCGCCCGCCCCGACGGTGAAAAACATAAACAGATCCTGGGCTCACCCGGCTGCGCGGGTGTGTGAACCCGCCAAACCGCGCCGCCCGATCCCTAAAACCTCCTCGGCGTTCCTATAAACCCCCGTTTCCGGGACCCCCCATGAACGGTTCCAAAGACCCTAATCCCGGCAACATGAAAACCCCCGAACGGGCCCCCGGCTCCCGTCCCCCCTGCAGACCCCCAGGGGGGCCCCCCAAACGCCCGACAGGCCCCAACCCCTCGGGCCGGGCCCCTCCCATGCTTCCTGGCGTCCCAGCGCCCTTCCTCCCCGGACCCCCGCTCCTTTTGTCGTCTCGGGCCGTTCCTTATGGGCCCCCCCACTGGGGTCAAAGCCAGGGGACCCCCCCGTTTTTTTCCCCCGGTTCCCCGATACTTGGAGGCCCCCGGGTGACGCAACCCCTGGGGCTTTCGCTGGCGCCCTCGGGTGGGGCCCCCCCCGGCCCCCCCCTGGAAGGATTTTCCCCCAAAGGACGGGGAAAGGCGCCGGGGAACGCCCTGCCCCAGGCAAAGGGGTTTCCCCCCCGGAGGGTCCCGAGAGGGGCTTCCCCGGGGGCGGGCACGGCCCCGGGGGGCACCTCGGGGGCTCAGGCGCATCCGGGGGGCGAGTCCGGGCGCCTTGAGGGAACAGCAGCTCCAGGGGGGGGAATAGAGGCCGCAGGGGCCAGCGGGGTGTGGGTACGGCCGCAGGCCCAGCCACCTCCCCCCCTCCCAGCGCACCCCGCACTGCTGCGCCAGCCACTCGGCGCCGCGCTCTCCAGCTGCCCTCCTCAGGCTTGCCAGCATCTCCTCAACGTTGTCGGTCATTTTTAACGAATCCACCAGTGACAGACAAGCGCAGCTGTAGGGGTCACTGCTGCTTGTCCGCTGCCCGCGTCTGCTCCCGCGGGGGCGCGGGGCCCCGGCTTATAAACCGGCCCCACCCGCCGCCCGCGCTTGACTCCGCCCCCCGGCCTACGTCAGCGCGCATCGCGCCCGACTCCCTGACTACCTAACCCCGGGCTTAGACGGCGCGCCGGGTCATGAGGGGCCTCCCCTTAAAGGGGCTGCGCCCCCCATGTCCGGCCCCGGACTGGATCAACAATGGGTTTAACCCCAGCAAAGACACACCACTTCCTTTACTTCGTGTCTTTGTACAATAGTCCCACAGTGAAAACAAGCAAGACGGCAGAGCAGTGAGAACAGGAAGAAGAAACATCAAAACACGAAGAGAAGGTGCCCCTCGTCTCCTCCCGAACTCTGCAAACTCCAATCTTG
Organism: Phyllomedusa bahiana; assembly: GCA_025379985.1. Classification (NCBI taxonomy): domain Eukaryota; kingdom Metazoa; phylum Chordata; class Amphibia; order Anura; family Hylidae; genus Phyllomedusa; species Phyllomedusa bahiana. The sequence continues at coordinate 18,029 of JAODAL010008987.1, forward strand.
GCCTCTCACCAAGCAAATCCCAGGAGGCCATTGGTAAAAGAAACAGTTTAAGTGTTTGCATCTGGAGCAACCTTTTTATGGTCCAACGCTTAAATATTCTGAATCACCTTTTATGTGTGAAACGTAATAGTGTAAAAATGTAACTCTGTGTTGTTTAAGCATAAATTATCCAAATATGACTGAGACCTTACTTATTTTCAACGAGTACTGTCTCAGGAAATGCATGCTTTAATGCAGGCATCCTCAATCTGCAGCCCTCCAACTGTTGGGAAACTACAACTCCCATCATGCCCACTGTTATAGATTATATAAATGCACGATGGGAGTTGTAGTTTTCCAACAGCTGGAACGCCGCAGTTTGAAGATGCCTGCTTTAATGTATGCATTACCCCCAATAAGGAATTCTTGTCACAGTACTGATCAATAATTGGTCTATAGTGATAATATTTAGGGGGACATGTATGAAAACTGTCTTGGTCGAAGACTTTCCTTGTTGCCCATAGCAACCAGAGCAGTGCTTTCATTTTTTTCAGAGCACTATATGAAATGAAAGGGGCGCACTGATTGGTTGCTGTGGGCAACAAGGAAAGTCTTAGACCAAGACAGTTTTCATACATGTGGCCCTTAGTTTTTTTAAACTCCATTGGTCAGATGCTCAGAACGCTAATTCACCCATGGAGTTTTTAACTAGTTTTTTTGACCTTCACTATAGGAACCATTTCTGATTTTTACAGAAAAAAAATCAAAAATACGTTAAAAAAAACTATTCTAGCCCTCTTGACCAGGCATTGTTTCTTATAGTATAAACTTGTTGTATTTCCTGTTGCGGTCCATTAGTTGAGCAACATGATGCAACTAAACCAATACAACCATTAGAGTAAGACAAGAAATCACCCAACTGGCTGACACTAAAGACAAATAAGGGCTGGTTCACACTATGTTTATGGCTTACGTCGAACATATATGTTTTGATACCAAAAAACTGCATTGACGGAACATATAATTTGACATATCCATAGACTATAATGGATCAAACCCGAAGCATACTTTTGACTATATTTGACTCTTTGTGTCCTTATACCATTTTTTCAGGTTCAGTGAAGCAAAGGGCACTTACACCATTCTGTCTTGTAAATAAAATCCTCTTAACAAAAAGACGGATACAAACCTATGCCAAGATACCCTTCTACATTTGACATATGTTAAAAAAACACAAACGTATACAATAAAAAGTTTACCTTTTGATATTTTGTTTTAGCATACGCTTTGAAAAGAAAGCACTTTCCTATACTGTATGTTAAAAAATATGGTGTGAACCTAGCCTGAGAATAGCTCACGATAAGTATGGCCTAAATATCCTGTGCTGTTCTTCACTTTTGATCCAAACGACTTCCGTGTCTTCTGCAACATTTTCTCCAATGTCTTCCTTGTGTTCCTGACAACATTTGGATTATTCCAGGACGTGGTTGGCTCCATCATTCCAGACGAGGTAATAAAATGAATTACTAACACTCCTACTTTGCAAACATGTATAAATGGATGGTAGAGTTCTGAACAAAATGACCACAAAATCTATCAAACAGAAAAGGTTACTAAGACACCGGGTCCAAATATGCCTCACAGTACTTTATAAGCTAATGATGGGATAATGTCAGGCATATTTGGATCTGGAACCCTGGCAACGATTTCTGTAGGGCTAATTACGTGGTCATTGCATATGCAATACTTTGACTTTGTAACCAAGGATCTTTCCCACAGTGGGTTAAGACTACAGAACAGAGTAAAATGACTCCTCCACATGGCCTTCAAAAGCTGGTAAGTAACATCAGAGCAATGTTTCTCCATACAGTATCCTCCCTAATTACTGAGGAAGGATCCTATGACGTAGACAGTCAGAATAATTCCACGGAGCTTGGAAGAACTGCTTCACTGTGTAACATTTAGGCCATGTTCACACGGCTAAACGTATTTCGGTCCGAATTACGCCGAAGTGCGCAATTACGGGCTGAAAGACCCATTATTACGGTAATCACGTTTCATAGAAATTGGATTACGTTCCTCTCCCCCCGGCGAATCCGCCGGGCGGGAGATAAGTGACTGTGATTACAGGGCGTATATTCGGCCTGCAATTCAAGTCTATGGGCGGAAGTGCGCCCCTTCGGCCAGTCCACCTCCCGTCCAACGGCGTAAGCGGGGTGTAATTACGCGCATTCACTTTGACATAGCCTTACGTGCTGGGGAAATCTCAGGACGTTTGTCCATGAAACGGAAAACTTAAAGCGAACACAAAATACGTAACATCAAAAATCTATTTGTTTCCAACAAAACCTTTTAGGTTTCTTGGCTATCTATTGTATTGCTTCACTCCTAATGACCTAAATCAGGGGTCTCATACTGTGGCCCTCCAGCTGTTGGGAAACTACAACTCCCAGTATGCCCCCGGTTACAGATTATATAAATGCATGATGGGAGTTGTAGTTTCCCAACAGCTGGAGGGCCACAGTATGAGGCCCCTGATCTAATTTAAATAGAAAGAGTCCTATGGCACAAGTTCTGTAGAGGAACTGGGACCCACTTATCATGGGGAGCATTTTCAAACATACTGAGGGGCAGGAGTAACTTGATGGACATAAAAAGGCTGAGTGGGAACAGCCATGACTTCCCCGTTTACAGGCAGTCCTCGGAATAGAAACCAGATAGGAACTGTAAGGGTATGTTCACACGGCGTATTTAGTCTGTGTGAACATATGCTTTTAGATACGTGTTTGGATCTGTGTGTCAGACCCCAAACGGACACAGACACGCATCTAATAAATAGCAATGTGATTTACATTGCTTTTAATATGAAACACGCATCGGCGTTCACACGAGTGATTTCATTGCGTCTTTCGGATCCGGCCTTCGGATCCATCCCAAGAATTGACATGTCAATTCTTGGTCCGAAAAACGCAGCAGGAGCCCTATTTTAAACGATGCTGCAGCCAACACACATCCAAACACGCAGCTGTGTGTTGGATTTGTTTATGATCCGATTGCCAATGCGTTTTTGAATGCGATTTTCGGATCCAAACGAGTCCAAAATCGGATCCAAGCACGCCGTGTGAACGGCCCTCGAGTTTCTTCTTAAGTTGATTCCACAGCTATTAGCTGCTGTGCAACATGGAAATACAAGTGCCAGCATGCCACAGCAGCATGTGGAACGCATGTACTAATCAGCACCAATACAATTAGTAAGTGTGGCGTGGCATGCTGACACTTGTAGTTCCACAATTACAAATGCCAGCATGCCACACATGTACTAATTGTATGGATGCTGATACAGTACAGTACTGTGTTTTACATTGGAGGTGGCAGGGTAGGAGTGGGGGGTACTGGGAGCAGCTGTGCCAGGAACAACAGCGCAAGAGAACAGCGGCGTGAGGGAGAGCTGTTGTGACGGCCTGAAAACAGAGGTTCCCAGCACAAAGCAAGTGAGCAGGAGAGAGGTAAAAAAGAGCTGCTGTGCCGGACGGAAAATGTGAGGAAGGCTTGTGAGGCTCCCACATTATGGGTGACTCAGTATGTGATGCCAGCACGCTGAACCATGCCCCATTTGTAACTATGAGACAGATGAAAGTGGGGGCTGCCTGTATAATAATAATTTATTTAGAGTAGCACACTATATGAAGAAGCTCCGAGCTTAATCCTGGCATCAATTATCACAAAGACCAAGATGAACTGAAGATTTTCCTTATGGTTCATGTATAGAAGTCATCATACAGACATCATCACTTCTTTCGAGGGGTACTCCGGGATTTTAAGTTACACTATACAAGCTTATGATGCTCTTGGACTTTTGAATATAGTGCTTCCTGAGCACTGTTGTGTAGGCAGGATGTATAATATCCACACTTATATACTGATTATCTATGGTAATAGATATGCTGTGTAAAAATGAGCAGTGTAGCCCAAGAAACCACAGTCACTGAGATCCAAGCCCAGCTGTATAGCAGACATTTCTCCAGTCAAATAAATGGGACCCTGAACTACAACTGGCCCATACATCTGTCTGTGTTGGTCCTAGTAACCAGATGCCACCAAACTTATTAATAACATATCCTATTGCCATGAGGTACAACACATTTGAAGGTAATACCGCTTTAAAGAGATTGCACAGGGCTATTTTCTTCCAACAACAGTGCCACTCCTTTCCACAGGTTGGATGTGGTATTGAAGCTCCACTCCACTCACTGTAGTAAGGCTGTACTCCATATTCAGACACAACCCTGGTCGCTGGAGGAATGCAGCCATGTTGTTCCAACCCTGTATACATTGTGTCAGACTTTGCATTATTGGAGTATTTCACTCCAATGACGTATTAAATTATATAGTGGATTTATGTAAACAGAGGTAGTCTTATGATTCATCGCCAATGCATTGCATTGTTGTCCAGTGCTGGCGTGTGGGGGGTTAAGCACAGGATACTCCACCCTGTGTACATACATGGCAAATGTTCGGTGGCAGCTGACTGCGGCAGTTAACAGCTTGTACTGATATTGTTTTGTACAGGAAGAGAAATCATGCAGCCGCTATACTCCCCCTCAATTATTACCAGCAAGAAAACATCTTTAAGAAAAATAATGTACAAGAAAAAGCAGAAATATCAGTAGAGTGCAGAAGAGTAACCACCGAGAATCACCGCTGACTCACTCACTTCATGTACAGGAGAAACACTGTGTGAAAGAGTCACTAAACAGACTGAGTAGGTAGGCCACCCTGAAACACCTGGGGATGGCTATATTACAACCTCTGTGGGAGTTGGATTATGTTCAGTGGTGGATATAATAATGCCTTAAACCCAGCTTTTCCAGGAAAAGATGTGAAGTTTCATGCACTTGACTCCACAATAATGTGTCCGATGGAGCACAGGCAGTCCCTGAGTTATGAACGGGATAGGGACTGTAGGTTTGTTCTTCAAGGGGTTGTCTCACTACACGGATTGATCTTTATGTTAAAGATCTTGCAAGAACAAGTCACTTTGCAATATGTATCCATTAACAGTGTCCTACCTATTCCTAGATATCCCCTCTTGTATGGGCTGCATCAGCTCCTCAAGTCGCTGTAGCTACAGACCTGTTTGATCTCTCCTCATAGGCTGCCAGCACTGGTTGCTATAGCTACAGACCTGGCTTCTACTGCAGCCTAATAGAAGCCAGTAAACACACCCCTGAATTCAAAATGAAACCAAGAAAACAGGACGAATCAATGTAGTGAGACAACCCCTTTAAGTTGAATCTGTATGTAAGTAGGAACAGACAGAGGCATAGCTTAAACTTCCTGGGCCCTTGTGCAAAACTGTTTAAAGCTCCCCACATACCATGCACCATTTATTAATACATTTATTAATCCTATGAGGCAGAAGAGTTTTTGGGCCCCTTTAGGCTTCAGGGTTTGGTAGTGACAGCTCTCCCTGCACTCCCTATAGCTACAGATCTGGGACCAGATACATGAATTAGCACTCCAGCCCAAAATGTTTTAGTTTTAGTGCAGGGAAGGGTTAATACTCTTTTTATATTTTTACAACGACAAGTGCTTGGATACCAAACCATACATGTACAGTACTCATTATATGGGTGCAGATTATTACGTGTATTTAACATGTGCTGCTGTGGCATGCTGGCACTTGTAATTCCACAGCAGTTGCCTACATAGGTAGATGCTGTAGAATCCCAAGTGCCAGCATGTCACAGCAGCACATGTTAAATATAAGTACTAATCTGCACCCATACAATGAGTACTGTACATGTATGGTTTGGCATCCTACCACTTTTAGTTGTAAAAATATACTGTACTGTATTATACTGTATAGCGGAAAGCCCTGGGGCAGGAGAATTGAGAAATAGACCTGCTAGTGCCCACAGCACAAGGCGGGTGGGGGGGAGCAGCGTGAAAAGAGCTGCTGTGCCGACTGACATGACGGGAGACACATGGGCAGTGGAGCACCTGCGACGTCCCGAAAAGTGACAATATTATGGGGCGTTAGTCAGTGTGTGACATCAGCACACTGAGTCATGCCCTATAAGTCTCCGTTTGTATATAAGAGATGGTCGCAAGTCAGAATGTGGGATACTGTCTGTCCTATATTGGATATGTGGAGATCTTAAGCTTAGGACCAGGCTGGAGGGCAACTGGACCGGACAATGTGCCCTGACCAAGTTACTTATCCCATTCCACATACTGAGTGAGGGGTCAGAAGATAGTGACACCAGTGAAACAGCGAGAGCCAGGAGAAGAAGAAAAGCATTCCCAAAGGCAGCTTCGACCACCATGTGTATATTGATACTATAGGAGTCCCAAGGGGGGTCCCTGATGAGTTTAAGGCAAGAGACCAACTGGCCGCTGGGTTTAAATCTCTGCTACCGATAATCACTGTCAACATAAACGTAGATTGGATAAACTACATATATTACAACCAGCAGAGATTTGTCAATTACACCAGAGATGCCCTACAGGGCCTGGCAGATCAGGAGGGCCCAACCTCTGCTGTAGCCTGGCAGAACAGGATGGCCCTGGACATGGTGTTGGTTGAAAAAGGAGTAGTGTGCAAAATTATAGGGGAAACCTGTTGTACCTTCATCCCAGACAATACAGGACCGAACTGTAAAGTGACTGTGGCCATTAAAAAGCTAGGTGATCTCTCAGAAGAATTAAAACGTAACTCAGGCATAGATCACCACTGGGAGCAGTGGTTCACTTTGTGGTTTAAGGGCTGGCAGGGTATCCTCTCAGATAGGTTTGTGATATTGATTGTGCTGCTAATTCTTGCCCTAATTATTTGTTGTGTTTTCCATGTTTGAGGAAACTACTTGGAAAAGCTGTGGATGAAATCATTCCCAGCATGATGAACAGTTGCCCACAGCCTGACTCTTATGATGACCTACGTTGGGCGCCAAATTAATATGGATGGAACCTCAAAGGGCCTCTGCATCCTAGTGGGGTCTATAAATTATCCTGTTTCAAGTAAAGGTGCACCAAGAAAATCACAATATGCCTTGTTGCTGTGAATATACTTTCTGTCTTTATTTTCAAAATGGCAGGTTTTTATACTATTTGAAGATTAGTGAGATAAGAAAGCATCACGTGGACCTAGCTGTTAGTCATATTGGTTACACCCTTGGCTGAGGCATACTCCCTACAACTCAGGAATTTCTGATCACGGGGCGTAACTTCAGAAGAGGCGCCATCTTGGATTATGCAGTGGTTTCTCTACAAGCACATTATTTGGCGGCCATTTTGTTAACACATTAGTGACAAGAGATATACAGGCAGCTTTTACGTGTTATAATATAAAGGCATATGAGGTGTTATACTAACTAATACATTAAAATGGAGACACAAAGGATCACACATATATAACCTTTGTTCCCATCCACAACACCTGTATGTCACAATCATGCTGGACTTGTCTGCCTTGTAGCATCAGCCACCATGCCTCCTCCACCACCTGTACAAGAAAATGTTTCCTATCCTGAGTGTGTTATTCAGGTCAACAAGGATGCCAGAAGTTGTGTCCTTTAAAAGTCAGTGCCCTGCAAATGGCCCACCATAACCTACATGTAAAATGAAGCAATACTCTCATCATATCCAAGCCCATTAGGGGTAGGATCTGATGATCTAGTAGCTGTCTGCCTCCAACAACTTCACGAGTTTCTCAAGGATATCACTGTTTTACTGGCAAACTCGTGTGGCCAAATGCAGATGCAGTTTCGTCTGTATACGGCTACTGAACTGCCAGACCCTACCCTAAGGGCATGTCCCCATGGCACGGGTTTTCAGACGGTTTTTCAGGCGGTTTGCAGAACCAGCCTGAAAACCAGCAGAACGGGGCTCTATGGAAAACCCGTCCCCACTGCACAGGTTTTTCCACCCGGCGGTTTTGCCGCCGGCGGTCCGACCGCAAAACATTGTGATTGCACATTCTTCTGTCCGGTTTCGCGGAGAAAATCCGTCCCCCCCTCACCCTCCCGTGGCTGTGGGGATGGCCGCAAAACAGTGCAAATACCGGTCGCATAACCGACCGGTATTTGCCACTTGCTGTGTAAACGGTCCCTTTATATCCAAATATTTAAACTTCTCCCAACCAAGTGTGGACCTATCAACTCAGAAATAATTTAATTAAAGCTAGCTATAAAGAGTAAGCAAAACAGGTAATGGATCTTAGTCCAGTCAGTGCTGGCAGTCACACTATGCAGGAGCATATCTCTTTGAAAACTGGAATGCTTACACCCATCTGACAGATTCGGTAATTAATTTCTTGAAGGAATAACAGAGGTTCCGCACAACACAGAGTTATAAGAGAAAATGCTCCAGAATTGTGATTCAACAGGGAACACAATTATTTACTGAAAAACAGGAAAATCATGAAAAGACACTAGTCCTCTTTAAAAGGTGCCTTTACACTAACCAGCTGTTTGGGCAGACATTCACTTTCATTATTGTTTTTTCTTTCTTAGGCTGCATAGTAAAATGCAGATGATTGAGCTTTTGATTAGCCTGTGTACAAAAGTCCTTTAAGTTAGCCTGAAATGGCTGATAACAGAAAAATTGTATTGAACTGTATTCCTAAAGGAGTTAAGAGAAATATTGCTGCATTCAAACAGCTTGTTTTTCCAGCCAGAAAGCCTTTGACATTTGTGCTGCATATTTACGTTTTTAATGCCACTCATTTTTGTACATTGTGGGGGGTTTCCCACATGAAAAAATCGTTTAACCACAAAGTAAAATTGACTTGGGAAGCTTGCAAATTACATAATAAACATTTTCACCATTTATGATTAATAAAAATTCTGTACCATTTTTGTTTTAGCTGCTCCTTTAGTGATCCATTGTTTACAGCTTGTCTCTAGGGTCTACGACCAGCGACGAGAGCTGCTCAGTCCTGGTCGCACATGCTCAGACATCACCTCTGCTCTCAGACAGCTACTGTCAGTGTATTCCCTGCCTAGTAATCATACACACTCACTGTTGAGCGTGTGTTCAACCCCAGGTGCTGTTATACTAATCCCATCCCCTGTACTCCTTAATAATTAGTCAAACAGTGCATACAAATAAAAAGAAAAAAAAAATCTCAATCAGGTATGTGCACTAATAAAAAATAAATCCACATTTTGTTCCTGCAGGGATTTAAGTCTAGGAACCCTATGCTAAAAGGCATAAGTGCTAACCACTCAGCTACATTGTAGCTACTCACAGTTCTTTACGTAAACAGATATTTGCTTGACTATAGCGAGCACATTGTGGGGAAAGGCATGGTGATGTCAACCCTTCTGAGTCACATGATATGCAATTCAAACAAATCATATACGCCCCCTTTTGAACACACTAAAAGCTGAAACAGGACAAACCAGGCATGAAATGCCTTTGTGGTAAAACCTCTTTAAAAAACCACTCTGTTGTTGTTATTTTTTGCCCTTTAGTTGATTAGACATTAATTCTAGGTGCACAATAGTGGCAAAAAATTTTCCTACCTGCAGCTGACTACAGGATTTCTAACTGCTGCCACTGAGTTATGTCACCTGCACACTAAGATGCTGAGACACACAGCATGGTTGTATGACACAGAAGTGAATCTCTCTATGCATTTCTATGGGAGGTTCAAAGTCAGTCTCATAGGAATGCCTCAAAAGACAGACTTCCGTCAGCATCAAAACAGTGTTTTTTTAGCTAATCTGAGAGCAGGTCATGTGACCTAACAGAAAATGTTGCATCAGCCTGAAATCCTGTATGCATCTGCAACTAAGCAAAGTGACTGGCAATATAGTGTATCTAAAATACATTTCTAATGAACTAAAGAAAAAAGGGGCTTTGTTCTGTACGAATATGCAAAACAGATAAGTGTGAGCCATAGTGCATATCCCCACTGAAAACAGTAGAATGCAGTTTTCACACGTATTTCAAAGCAGAATACCTGTGAAAACTCCATCATGTGTACATACCCTCATGATGAGTATGTATATTTTATATAAAAAGATACACTCATACATACACTAGATATGGCTGTAGTCAGGTAGCATGTGCTGGGAAACGGGACCTCAAAGTCCACTTGGATATTTGTTCAAGTCTCTTATCTAATACAATATGTTTGACATTTTGTTTGTTCCGTTTTTTTGGCCTTTTTAACCTCATAAGCACACATGGCATGTGGTTCAGATTCCCTACATGTATCTATTCCCTGTAGATCGTTCACACAGGCGGCAGCGCTAAGAAGATTTCCAAGCAGTCACCCTGCAGCTCAGCTTTTATCAAGTAGGTAAAGCTGCACCAATGAAATGCAGCATCTGATACCTGGTCGACGTGTTTTATGTCTGAGTGTTATAAATTTAAAATAAATTGTGGAAGATACCACTTTAGAATGGGAACACAGATTGTTGACAGGTGGTAACAACGTTGTGTACATTCAAAAACTTCCAAGGCTCCTGTTCTGGTCAAGGGTTGATCTTTTAGGGTAGGAATATGGCCGCATGAGTTTGCTGACATCTTTTGCAGCCATTTGTGGACGGGTGGGAGGTGGATGTGTTGGCCCCACCGTGTATTCCTACACTATCACCCCAAAATCTCCAGCATGTCTCCAAGCCAGGCAATTATCACCAATTATACCACTCTTTTTTTAAAGGAGATTTACTTAGGGGTCATGCACACCTGAGTGGTGCCTGTAAGTCTGTGCGCACTGCCGTACAGGCTCTATCCAACTCCATGTACACAGGGAAAATTGGCTGCAGAAGTAATATTCTGGCAGATAAATACTTCAGAATCTGCTCATTCTTTGTGGAAAGCTAAGGATGAAAAGGAAGCTCAATCCAATTTGGAATCTGAATAAAACTCAGTATTGTGCTCCAGATTCAGCTTGGGACAACCAAACTGGTCGCCAGATTTTCCATTAAAACTGGCCAAATTGGCTCAACCAGAATTTGAACAACATCACTACTCATTGGGTTTTGTTCTGGAAATGATGCAACATCCACAGCAGAAATATTGATCACGCTATATACTTCCATACAAATGGAGTTTTTGGGTATGTTTATACTGCTGATTTTCAGCGCTAAAAAGTTCAGCACTGAATCAGCGTTGAATCCTCATCTGAAATCCACACCTGAACTATTTTTAAGCCTCCTATATACTATAATGTGAGGTGATGATTTGGGGCAGAATTTGCCTCAAGAATTGACAAGTTTATTCTTTTTCTGCTTTGTAACTTTCAGCGCTGAAAAGAGATCAGCATTGTGTGCACCACGAGGCTGATTATCCATTAGAAAGCAGATAGCAGGTAGATTGGACGCTGAATCCACACCAGAATCAGCGTCCAAATCAGCCATGCGAACAAACCAGAACAAAGCTTGTCTAGAGTTTATATGCATTACTGTAGCTCTATACAAAATAAAGCTGTAATACAGCCATATGCATGAGCCCTAAATCCCAATTAAATGGTTTTTATAAAAGTTCTTTATTTTGTTACATTTGTAAAAAAAAAATTTAAGGAAACAATTAGATCACATGAAGTGAAATAAAAGACAGGGATCCAAAAAAGCGCTAGGGTAAAAAACAAAAGCTTTAAACCAACATAAGTATAGGTTGATTTATTAGATTAAAAGGCAGTAATGCGACACGTTTCACAGAGAACACTCTGCTTCATCATGTTTTTTTTAAGATAATAGAGAAGCCTATGAGAATAAGAACAGAAAACCTGAACTATGCAGAACGTTCATTGACCCTATAGATGTAAGGGCTTGTTCACACGGAGTTTTGGCTCCGTATTAACAGACGCTTTTTAGATGGGTCTCGGGGACCGACAGGACGGACCCAGAGACGCATCTAACAATTAGCAGTGAGTTTATCACTGCTGGCAACAAGGAACACGCAGCGGTTTTAACATGAGAGATCGCCGCTGCGTGTTTGCAGCCACGAGGCAAACACGCAGCGGCAATCTCTCATTGCTGGCAGTGTTAAACACACTGCTAATTGTTAGATGCGTCTCTTGGTCCATCCTGTCGGTCCCCGAGACGCATCTAAAAAGCGTATGTTAATACGGAGTCAAAACTCTGTGTGAACAAGCCCTAACAAACCAAAACACTATGTAGGTAAATACTTTAAAGTCTTGGATACACATAAAAAATAACAACTGTCAACAAAAAAAACCGCAAAACCCAAACAGACAAAGAGGACCCGTGACAAATCCAGACATGTCCGTTTTAGTAAAAAAAAAAATTATGTTCCCCATGAAACAACAATTCTGGGTCATCTTCTCTTATAACTCTGTGTTGTGCTGAATCTGTCAGCTGGGTGTTACCAGTTGGGGGCGTGTCCCTGTGCAGGCTTATTTCAGAACGTATTTACGGCGGATTTCCGATTGTAAATCCGTTCCGAAATCAGTTGTAAATCAGTTTGAAATAAGCGTCACTTAGTGTGGCACGTATTTCGCGACGGATTTACAATCCCCCATTCATTATATGTGGTGAATCGGTCGCGAAATCCGGCACAATAATTGACAGGCTAATTGTTTTTCCGGCCATACTGCGGCCGCAAATCCACAGCGGCAATACGGCACGGAAATACTTGTCGTCTAAACGACGACACGTATTTCCCATTAAAACCAATATTAAATGGCCTGTTACTTATTTCAGACTGATTTAGGAATGGATTTACCATCGTAAATACGGCGGCAAATCCGTACTGAAATAAGCCGTGTGAACGAAGCCTAAGAGTATATTCACACGGTGTTTCTTAGATGCGTGTTTGGATCCGTGTTTCGGAACCAAAGCTGACCCAAACACTATCAAACAATGTGAAGTAGGATTTCCATTGCTTTCAATGTAAAACATACATCGCCCTTTACACAATATTTGTTTTACATGTGTCTTTCTGATGCGTCTTTCGGAAACGTTCAAAGAATTGACATGTAAATTCTTGATCCATTTTAGGCAGCAGACGCTCTATTTAAAACGAAAGGGTGCGTTTCTGCTGCAGCCAAAATGCATTCAAACACGCACCACACTTAGGTGCGTGATGGATGCGTTTTACGCAGCGTTTTTTAATGCGTTTCTCGGAAACATATCCAAAAACGTATTCAAAGACGCCAAGATACCCTAACTATCTAATCAGTACTGGCACGGTCAGTGTTTGCAGGGATACACTCCAAATTGGTAATCCCCAGCTGATAGATTGGTAATGAATTTTAAGGAGGAATAACACAGGGACCACAAAACATAGAGATTTGAGGGAAGTTGCTTCAGAAATGTAATTTTACAGGAAACACAAGTATTTAGTAAAACAGACATATTAGAAACCACCACAGGTCCTTTTTACAACACTAAGAAAATTCTTCAAAACCTCTTTGTGAATGTAGCCTTGCTATAGCTTCATATAATCATTACTTACATTAAGGGCCTGTCTACATGGCAAGAATTTATCGTTTGTTTTTTACATGGATTTTGTTTTGGATTTTGAAGCCAGTGAAAACCCGACTGTAATCCATTCCCATAGACCTCAGTAGAAAATCCGAGGTATAGTCCACACAGCTTGGATTTTCTGACGGTCAGATTTCAAAACCGCCTTGGAACATGTAAGTTCTTCCCCCAGAATTCTGATGGAAACTGCACAATTGGCCGAATCCAAAAACCTCCACAAAAACCAAGCAAAGAAACTAGAACTGAGTGTAAAATAATGGTCGGATTCTGATGAGAATCCGACCAGTATTTTGTTCTCGTCGTGTGGATGCAGCTTTAGGGGAAGTCTTGACTTCTTAATAACTGTACTCACAGGAAAAGATAGCAAATCACACAGATCTATGACGTGGCCATCAGCACTCAGTCCAGCTGGGCAATGCACTGACCATGATGTCTGCATCACATTTTTATGAAACCTTCTTTCGACATCCAATTCTCATGAATGCTTATTACTGTTATAGCAAAGAATCAAAATGTGATGCCCAGATGTGTATAGAGCAGCTGATTAGGACATGGGGCACAAGCATAAACATATTGCAGTAGATGAAGGCAGCATGGCTGACTCATAGCTTCCAGTGGGAGATTATGTTCATGGCTTAAACACCTTTTCCAGAGATGACCTGGAAATATAAGTCTCTTATGTGAAGTCTTTCATGTTTTATGTGTTATCTTCTACATGGATAAAGGATAACACATCAACGGCAGCCAGTACAGCGCCCATGGGAAACGCAAACCAGCTTTTCATGAATCCTGAAAAAAGTCTAAGGGCATGTCCACACGGCACGGGTTTTCGGACGGTTTTTCAGACGGTTTGCGGTTTTTCAGACTGCCTGAAAAACCGGCCGAAAATTAGCACAACGGTGCTCTATGCAAAACCCATGCAGCAGTCCCCACTGCACGGGTTTTCCGTCGGGCGGTTTTTCCGGCCGTGGTGCGCCCGCAAAACATTGCGCAAGCACATTCTGTGCTCATCGTGGAGAAAAGCCGTAAACCACCCCTCCCCCCCCCGTGGCCGTGGCGACGGCCGCAAAACAGGACAAATACCGGCCGGCAAACCAGCCGGTATTTGTCCTGTGCAGTGGGAATGCGCCCTAAACCTACAATTTTTCTATGGTCACATTCCCTCATCTCCCACTATCATATTGATGTGTTTGTGTCAGTTTTACTGTAGTGCTGTTATTCTATTCATGAACAGGGAACATCACAATAGCCAGAGCTAGACAACCGTCCCAGGTGATCCTCTCCCACTGCTCTCTTTGAGTAATTCTGTAGCTCCATGTTTTATTGTTCTGACCAGTGTCTGACTGGGGTGCCTGGGGCCCTTCAGTAGAGTCTATTCTTGGGGCCTACCAGTGGAGTTAATTCCTTGGGCCCATCAGTAGAGTTGACTTATGGGGTCCACCTATGGATTGAATGCTTGAGGCCCACCACTTGAGTTGATTCTTGAGGCCTACCAGTGAAGTTAATTCTTGGGACCCACCACTGGAGTTATCTGGGGCCCACTAGTGGGATTGATGTTTAGGGCCCACCCTACAGATCTAATACATGATGGTACGTGAATTCTGCTTGCCAATGGAATAGCTAGTGGAGTAAGGGAAAGGAGATCTGCCCTGGGCGGCACTTGGCCTCAACAGCGGTTCCAGGTGGGACGTTGGTGTGCAGGCCCACACCCGCTACATCTTTTAAACTGTTTTCCCGCATACAGTTGAGAACAATGGTGGAACAGAAAGCCAATGGCTATGCGCTCCCTGCACTGCATATAGAGATGTTCTCACGCCTCCTGCGCCACTGTGTTTCCTAGGCCAAAAGCCCACCTAACTACTTATAGGCCTCAGGCCTAACAGATGCCGGGAGCAACGTCCTGCCATAGGCAGAGTGATGACATCACACTGCTAACGCTGAATACTAGCTAATCAGAGGGCATATATATCTTAAAAGCTTAAACGAAACAATGTCAGCACTCCAACCGCATAAAAGGTAGCCAAACTTTATTGTAGAATAGTAAAATTCATAAAAAGTAGGTACGCAATTGCGAACGCATTTCAGGCCGACTAGCAGTCCTTGGTCACAGCATAAAAGGGTGGTGACACTCCTCCCCTTATATAGCAGTCCTTGGGAATTTAACCCTTTTTGGAATATGGATATACTGATATACTTGCAAAATGCAGATCTATTTTGGCATACACAAGCTAAAAACTATATATTGCAAACAAATATTTATGCCATGGCAAAGAAACACAGGAAAACCACATTTGAAATATGAAGATAACAAAAAATGGATGAAAAAAACATTTTTAACTCAACAGAACACAACACAAACCACGAACAAGGGGGAGAACGGGAAATGAAAAAGGTGAAAAAATTCCTTGGTATTGTATTCTGTTGTATATAACTTTTTGGTATGTCTTCATATCTTAATAGTATTCAGCCAATGCAAACAACAGAAGAAAGAAAAAAGCAAAGAAAAAAAAAATACAGTGTGTATTGGAGCTAGGCTGAGGTTTAATCTCAGGTGAGGTGTACAGCTAAATGCGAATACACCTCGTGCAGGTGAGCCTGGCTGAGCTCTAATCTTTGGTGAGGTATACAGTCAAATGCTAATGCACCTTGCTCACACTCTAAGATATACAGTATGTATGGCTTTTTAAACTAGCTTTATATTGAAATTATGATGGTCAAAATAGATCTGCATGTTGCTGTTATATCAGTATATCCATATTCCATAAAGGGTTAAATTCCCAAACATTGCTATAAAAGGGGAGGCATGTCACGACCCCTTTATGCTGTGACCAAGGACTGTTTTTCAGCCTGAAATGCGTTAGCAACTATAAGCACCTATTTTTATGTATTTTACTATTCTACAATAAATCTTTGCTACCTTTTATGTGGTCTGAGTGCCAACATCGTCTCCTTTAAGCTTTCAAGTTTGCAACGGCTGAGAAGTCCACAGCCAGTTCTGAGCACCCTCCAAGATCAACATGACAAGATTGTCGACAAAGCGGGAGTGGTAAACACTTTACAACCAGTGTGTTGGACTCAAATATGGCATATATATCTACAGGTGACTGTATACCTACAGGAGGCTATATGCCTACAGTGGGCTGTATATCTAAAGGGGGCATACATACATACCATATGGCGGCTATGTACCTATAGGTGGCTGAATACATAAGAGAGTATACCTAGCGAGAGCTGTACACCTACTTATCTACCTCAGGAGGCATATATACCTAACTACCTATAGGGGTTTTAATATCTGCCTACATGGGGCCTATATTCCTACCTATCTAAAGGGGGCTGTATATCTGCCTACAGGGGGCATATATACCTATCTTCCTAAAGGGGGCTACTATTCCTGCCTATGGTGGGCATCTATACCTACCTGCTGGGGCTCTATATACCTACCTACTTATTGTTGGGCAACATTACTGCCTATTAATCAATGGGGGGCACCAATGCCAGAGGTAGGAATTGGTAGGGAAATGCTGGAAAAGTGAGAAGTCTAAGATGATTGTGTGGTAAATTCTGCTGGGACAAGTCGTTCTGAGTCGGATGGAAAAGAAAAGGGAAAAAGAATGACTCATGAGAGACGAGAATGATGCATCAGAGAAGACGTCACCTGTGAGTCCCTGAATGTCAGTGGTTATTTTGCTTCTGTGTTGGATCAGTGCTGTATTCACTGTCATGTGATGGTGACCAAGAGCTGGAGTCTGAACACTATGTGATCAGTCTATGGAGGTGTTGTAGGTTATATCAGTGCTTGTACAGTGGCAGTGTACACTTGACCCTGATTGTAAAAGTTAGTGCATACCTGTCCTTTTGTTTGGAGTTTCACTTTTACTTTCTTGCTTGTGTTGTTTATTTTAGAAAGTGGCAAGGTACATGACCAAGGGAAAATTTGTTGGCGGATATTGTTTGTGGACTGGTGGGGGGAGTGGATATTGTATGGGGGTGTGAAAAATTGAGGGTGTTGTATGTAAAAGAGAATCGGCAAACTAAGCGACAGCCCTGGACGGTAAAAGTTCTAGCTACACCATTGTTGCACTCGGTACCTTTTTTCCTGAGAAACTGTCCAGGAGCCCACCAGGGGATTACCCGGTTTACCTGTGTGTGGCAATCATAGCCCGATTTCATATTTACATTAACCAAAAAGCCCAGTATGTACAAAATATCCCATAATAGTGCTGCCATGCCAGGACTTGTGGAAGGACAGAGCGGCGAAAAGGGCACGGCGTCATTTTTTGGAACCAGAGTTTCACATTCATTGTAATACAAACAAAACTTATCATAAGGTAAACCCTGTAGCTGAAAGTTAATCTCTGGGAATGGATTCCTAGATTGAACTCCTTACAAAGTCCAGGAGACTGATCCAGACCATGGCGTCAGCCTTGACATCCTGCCTGCATTAAACACAGCTGTTTGAAAGCAGAGAGAGTCAGTCTACTGGCAACCTGCCTTCCTTACTACTTAAGAAACCTTGCCAAACCTTAGATTGCAAGGTACCTTACCCCGTCTTGCAGGGCAATATGCCCTGTGTATAAGGTGCAGCTGGATGGGCGAGAAATTGACTTAGTAGCTGCAGATAACTCTTTCCTTCCTTGAAAGAATGCAGAACACAAGTGGCACAGTGTAGCAGCAAGCACATGCATACAATATGATTAACTTCAACTTGGGGGTTAAAGGGAACCTGCCACACTGAACATGCTATCTGATCTGCCAGCAGCATGTTATACAGCAGACTGATATTGTGTTCTGTGGGGAAACAGTAGAATTTGGGTTTTACTTACTTAAACATCTGCTTATTTTTAGATAAGGAGTCCAGTAGGCAGCCTATTCAGTGATTGACAGCCTTCCTTTTATAAGTGTGAGATACAGATAGCTGTCAATCACTGATAAGACTGCCCACTGGACTACTAAAAGGAATCTGTTGCAAATTGAATTTTTTACTTATTAAATCAAGTCCCTGATCCATATTCTTTTCCTCTCAGTTGTTTTTATTTCCTGATTATAGATTTCTCTATTCGGCCGTCTATATATGATTGTGGGGAAGACATTCTTGCTTGCACTGCTTTAACAACAGTCAGAGAGATACTTTACAGCAGCTTCATGCACATAGGAGCCTTAAAGGGTCATTCAAACGGCTTATTTTGGGCACGGATTCCAGCCGTATTGCGCGCCGTTATACAGCTGGAATCCGTCCCAGCCATTACGGTAATCCACAGTTCTCAGAGAAGTTGAACTATGGATTCCGTCTCTCCTCCCTGCTCGGCGAATCCGCCGGGCGGGGAGAAATTGACTTGTTCATTATCCCGGCAGGATACGCGCCGTGGATAATGAAAGTCTATGGGGCCGGCGGGCAGCGCCCCCGCCCTTTATTCGAACCGTAATTGCGAAATCCGTCCCGCAATTACGGCTTGAATAAGCCGTGTGAACCGGCCCCAAGACTGATTCTGTCCCATAGACCTGTATAGGAGAGTTTTCTAGTCCTGCTTTGTGACCTGGGAAGAAATCACTGTGCAGGGAGGTGAGAGGGGGAACTGTGACTCTCCCCTCTTGTGACTGGTGGATTCTGTGTTATCTATAAACATTGGTGTATCCTTTCAGTTAGACCTTGCTTTTACTGATAATGAGCAGACACTGAAAATCTCCCTCTACAGAACATTCACAGAATATTCACAGAATCAAATCCTCAGCATTGTTACTGTAAATCCACACCAGTTGGTGTGGATTCTGTCATGAATTATTCTATATTTACTCCAATGGCAGAAAGGAAAATCTCCACTTAGTTTTACAAGTAAGGTTTATCTACGGATTTTGAATTTTTCCATTGAAGTCAATGATGAAAAATCCATTGTAAAACCCATGATAAATCTGCAATACATCTGTAACAAAATCCACACCAATTGGTCAGATTTTTTGGTGTGAAAAAGCTGCAAAAATGCTGCATATTTATATTTCATATTTTCTGCGGATACCTGAGTGATTGTACCATAAAGCAGCTCAATGCAAGATGTCTCCTTCTTACGGAAGCCAGACATGTTTGTCCAGGAATTGCTATGTACACAGGTTCCAGAAAAGGAATAGCTTGCCTGTACTCCTCTGACTAGAGGACTTACACAGCCTGGACCTGTGACCAAAGCGCTTTTAATGAGTAGTAGTTGTCCCTATTATGACTGTTGTAGTAAATGTGAAATAATAGTTTTGGAGCATCCTCTCTTAGGGTAAGACCACACGGCAAAAGTTTTTCAGTTGGTTTTTCAGACGTTTTCGGATTTGACAACAGTCTGTGAACCGACTGTCGACCATCCATGTAGACGTCAATAGAACTGCATGGGTTCTCTACTGGGCGGATTTTCATACTACCGACATCCGAAAAACTCTGAACATGCACAATCTTCCCCCCGGTTTTCGGACGAAAGATGTGCTATTCAATGGTTAAGGGGGACGGCCAAATCTACAAACCATGGACAGAGCTGTTCCCCAAAACCATACAAAAGACAATAAAATACCAGCCAGATTCTTAAACAGATTCCGACCAGCATTTTAAAACTGCCACGTAGCCTTAGGCAAAGTTCACACGGCTTATTGCCGGCGTAATTGCGGGGACGGATTTCGCCCGCAATTACGCCGGCTGCGGTGCAGCGGGGGCGGCAGCTCGCCGGCCCCATAGACATCCATTGTCCATGGCGTGTATCCCAAGGTCCCTGTCACTTTCTCCCCGCTCGGCGAATACGGCGAGCGGGGAGGGGAGATGGAATCCATAGTTCTCTATGAGAACTGTGGATTACTGTAATGGCTGGGACTGATTTCAGCCGTATTGGAGCGCAGTACGGCCCGCAATACGGCTGAAATCCGTCCCCAAATCAGCCGTGTGAATGAGGCCTTACCCTTAGGCTATGTTCACACGGCTTATTTGCGAGGCGTAATTACGCCCCGCAATTATGCCGTGTGGACCGGGGAGGGAGCGGGGGGCTGGCACTTCGCCGGCCCATAGACTATCATTACTAGCGGCGCATATACGTCGCTAGAAAATTACATGTCACTTATCTCTTCCCACAGCGGATTCGCCGAGCAGGGAGTGGAGACATAATCCATAGTTCTCTATGAGAACTGTGGATTACCGTAATGACTGGGGCGTATTCCAGCCATAATCCGCGCACTACGGCGCCTAATTACGGACTGAAATACGTGCCCAAATAAGCCGTGTGAACATAGCCTTATAGCTTTATGTTGTGCTTTTTCTCTGTTATTCCTCCTAGACATTCATTACTGAATCTTTCAGCTGGGTGTTACCAATTAAGGGTGTGTCCATGCATGTTTCACATGGCCCAGAGTCAGTGTTTGTAGGGAGACTCTCCAAAATGGTACCACCCATCTGACAGATTCAGTAATACATTTCTAGACAGAATAACAGAGGAACAACTCAACACAGCGCTATAATAGAAGATGCTCCAGAATTGTTATTTCACAGGGAACACAAGTATTCACTAATACAAACATCTCAGACATAGCCATAGGTCCTCTTTAACAGCTTCTGCTAATGTCTGTAGGTTACATGTCGACACTACTGCCCATCATTACAAAGGACTCTAACACAGACATCTAAGAAATAACCTAGTTTATTGTGTTGCAAACCAACAAAAAATATAAAGCATACAATAATATATAAAACTATGTATAGTCATATAAAAGCAAAGAGACAAATGTCTCATTCTCATAACACTGAATATAGTCAAATAACTTGCATATGTCTTAATCTGGTCATACACATCAGATATTTATAGACAGAATGGATTTTAACATTTCCAATACTCTGTTTCCTCTGAGATACATGACTCCAGATAGGTAGCTAGCCTGTTTCCCCGAAAATAGGACATCCCCGAAAATAAGACCTAGTGCATTTTATTGATGCAATTCAGAGTTTGGCTGCTTATCTGATGTTTGTGATGAAATCACTACAGTATATTAATACATGTTGATTTTTTGTTCAACAATAAATGTGAATTCTTGTTCATGGAAAAATAAGACATCCTTAAAAATAAGTCTTAGCTCGTCTTTAGGAGCAAAAATTAATATAAGACACGGTCTATTTTCGGGGGAAACGGGGTATTCATCGCTCCTATTAAAATAACATGCATGAGAGGCAGCTTCAGATACATGTGTTTAAATCCTATAAACAAACATACAAATACTGGACAGATCAAATTTATATGGTCAGAAATGCATTATGCCGAGCCATACTATAAGGCCCCATTAATATTTTGTGTCGACAGCAATGAGGGGGCCATAGCTTTTTATAGGACAAATGTAGTCCTAATAGTTAGGCCTTCATTTGCTCTATAAAAGGTTATGGCCCCGTTAGGATACTTTAAAAACGTATCATGTTGGATACTGTGGTGGGACCATAGACTTCAATAGGGCAAGTGTAGCCCTAACAACTACGTTTGCTCTATGTAGCGGATGCCTGCCACGAACAAGCTGCCAAAAGGTTTGAATGGGGCCTAAATTCTTGGTAGCTGCTCCTCATGAAGGTTTCACTATAAGGCCATGTTCACACGGCCTAAAATGGGCCGTAATTACGCGCCGAAGTGCGCAAATTACGGGCTGAAAACGGCCCATTCATTACGGTAATTCACAGCTCTCATAGAGAACTATGGATTACGTCTCCTCTCCCCGCTCGGTGAATACGCAGAGGGGGGGAGATAAGTGACATGTCACTTTCTAGCGGCGTATACGCGCCGCTAGCAGTGATTGTCTATGGGCCGGCGAAGTGCCAGCCCCCCGCTCCCTCCCCCGCTCCTGCCCCCACGGCGTAACTGCGGGGCGTAATTACGCCCCGCAGTTAAGCCGTGTGAACATAGCATTTTAAGTACATAAGAGAATAGACAGGCCTCTCTTCTCACTCCATCCGCAGAATACAGGTGCCATTAAAAAATCCTGTGCTATGGTTATGTCACTGGAAGGGGCAGCCACGTGGAGCCTGATTTTCTTGAGGCTTTTCTCTGTCTTTACTCCTTTGAGTAAAAAGAGTGATTATATAAAGTGGTTCGTTGGAAGAAGAGAAAAAAAGGACTGGTTTCACCAGAAATGGCGCCACTCTTGGCGGTGTGCAGTATTGCAAATACAAAAACAGTCAGATGGACCTTAGTGTAATCTTTTTCAGGACTGCAAAAATCTAACTGGTCAGATATCCTCACATTTATTCATTGATGAAAGGTCTGTAAATATGACAGCACGTGGTAGGTTGGTTAATACACAGAGCCTTTCAGTGGCAAGACAACTGCATACAATCACGAGGAGTTCTAAAATTCATATACACAAAATATAGTAATACATAGTAAAGAAACACAAAAGTAAAAAAAATTCACAAACTGTTACCGCATAATAACTAGTGTTCCCAGATGAGAAAAAACTATGACTGTATTCCTGATATACCACACCCTAGTCACTGTTTGTCTTCCAATTAGGAACTTTCATGCTTCAGTAAAACCTTCTTTCCATGGAATTTCATATAATCCCTTGTCCTCTTAACCTGGGCAAATAAGAGGTTTATGTGTTTGGTAATAGGCTTAATGAACTGCTTTGTCATCTGTTGCCAAATTCTCAGTAAAACATCACACTGCATCAAGAAAGAGAAAATTAGGCTAATACAGGTTTGAAGTAAAAGCATCATATAGTGCCCAACCAGCAGTGCCATCCAGTATACAACAGGAACATATAAGGCGACATATCCAAAAATTGCCGACGCAGCAGCAGCAGTTTTTAGGTGCATTAAATCAGTGTAAAGTGCGCCAGAAAGTCCGATCCTCTCACAAATCTGGCGTCAGGTAAACTTAATGCACCTAAAAAGGCACATTGCGCAAATAGCAGTGCATAGCGTATCATTCGTAGTGTATGTAATGCACTTCTCGAGGCACATTGCGCAACGGAGGCGTATAATGTATCATTACTAGTATATGTAATGCGCCTCCAAAGGCAAATTGCGTTATGGAGGCGCACAGCGTATCATTTTTAGGCACATTACAATGTGTCATGCCTGGTGTATAATGCGCCTAGTTTTGGTGTACGACTGTTTATTTACAAAGTGGTTTTGCCGCAAAATAGTCAAAAAAAAACTGGCGTTGGCGTGTTGGAACATTTTGTCCATAGTGTCAAAATGAGATCTGCATCATACATTGATTTGAATTGTACTAGGAGTTTTATATCGAGCCTTTGCTCTTTGTGGATATATGGTGATGCTTGTATACATTTACATGGATTTATAGCCTTATTTTATGCCTTTATGTTCCAGATTTTTCTTAAGTCTCCCACTTGATGTACAGTAACAGTTGTTTTATCTTTCATAACTTGAAGATGAATGTGTTGTGTATTATTCCATGGGACATAGAATATATTACGTTTAATGTAATAAGCAGTTACGATTCCGTTAACAAATGGATTACTAGAAATGTGTGTATAGGCATTTTAGCATATTTTATTGTTTTCAATTCAGGTTTTCCCACCTTGTTTGTTCAGGTCTGAGGCCATTTTGTAGCATGTTACAAGCCAGCCTCAGAGAATGCCATACTTGTGCTTTTCTCTCCATTAAGTTCTATTCAGAACTCCTATGGCCACACATGTATTTTGGAGTTTCGAATATAGCCAAGCGCACTCACATATTTGGAACGCCCATAGAAATGAAGGGGAAAACTGCGCAAGCTTGGCTCTCTCTCCATTCTCTGAAGATAGCATGTAATGAGCTACGAGCTGGTCTCAGGTCTAAACTTACGAGATGGGACAACCCTTTTATTAAAGAGAACCTGTCCTATAGATTATGCCACCCTTTCTGAGGACAGCACAAGCTAGTGTCAGACCTGCTGTTTCCAGCGCTGTGTCCCTTATTCTGTAAGGTGCCGTAGTTTTAGAGTATTTATTGCTCAAATCTATCAATTTGCAGCCAGAAAAGAGTCCAGCTTATTAATGAGGAGGTGTTAGCCCTGCCCACCCAAAACTAGCCCCACCCACCTGACAGTTATTCACGTGTTTCTACCAATTCAAAGTAATAGGCTAATCAATTGTGAGGTGGACGGGGCATGAATTAAACTGACTCTTTTCATGACTCTTTTCTGGCTGAAAACTGAGATTTGAGCATTAAATATTCTAAAACTACAGCGTGTTACAGAATAAAGGACACAGCGCTGGAAACAGCATGTCTGCCACTTGCTTGTGATGTCCTCAGCAAGAGGAAATAAACTTTTTGACAGGTTCTCTTTAAGCATCTCTGTTTTAGAGTCTATTAAAGATTTTTGTTGCATTTTTGGGGGTGCATTTATTTATGTGTGTTATATTTCTCTTCTTTTTTTCAGATACGAATTGCAAGACTTGTCATTCTCATTGGGTTTAGCACCACCTTCAGTTACGTACAGGAATAAAAAGTTGAATTTGGTAACGTTTAGCCCCGGTTCACATGGCTTATTCAAGCCGGAATTGCGAGCCGGATTGCGCTCGCAATTCCGGCTTGAATAAGGGGCGGGGGCGCGGCCTGCCGGCCCCATAGACTTGAATTATCCACGGCGCGTATTGCGCGACATTGCGTGCATGTCAGTTTCTCCCCCCGCGGCGGATTCGCCGAGCGGGTAGGAGCGACGGAATCCACTGTTCTCTATGAGAACTGTGGATTACCGTAATTTACTGCGACGGATTGGCGCCGTACTTGGGAGCGGAAACCGGCGCGCATACGGCGTCCAATTTCCCCGGCCAAATAAGCCGTGGAACGGCCCCCTAAGGGTGTTTGTATTAACATATTTTGGGCTTGTGCCTTGAATGGCTACCATGTGTCCATTAAGAATAAAGGAGTGGTAAATGTCTCTAGGTATTGAATTCCCTAGATCAGTGTTCCCCAACTCCAGTCCTCAAGACCCACCAACAGGTCATGTTTTCAGGATTCTCCACGAATGGCACGACAATAATGAATCACCTGTGCAGAATGCACTGACAGTAATGACTTCACCTGTGTAATGCTAAGGAAAGCCATTAAAACTTGACCTGGTTGTGTCCTTGAGGACTAGGGTTGGGAACCTCTGCCCTAGATGGCAATACCCCTTTTCTCTCTAGCCTGCTCTACATCAATAAGGCACATAGAAGTAAGGGTGCATCCACACTTAAGTAAGCAAATACCGTCCGGATTCTGATTAAAGACTATGGTAGACTGATTACAGTTGCATATGGGTCATAGCTGGTCGCTTCTGATGTCCATACCATCCTTATAAGCAGAAAACAGAAACTGTATATAAGACGCAGACCATTTCTGAGCTAGTACCTCACAGTGATGGCATGACTGGTTAGGAATGGCAGAAAACGCCACGTGATCACTTAACAAGAGGTCGAGCAAACTAACAAAGGCAAGTATGTGGCGAGATATAAAGAGATGCTTCATGGAGTACTGGGTATTATTTTAGCCGGGGAGTGAAAAATCATCCCCACTTATCATATGATTCTTGGCCAGCCTGTGAAATATGCAAAATAAAAATAACAAGTAAAATATTTAACATGATCAGGCAGGGTGTGACTTGTGGCTGTTCTGTGACCTCCTCTGGGGTCAGGAGCCCTGGAAACTAAAACTGTGTTAGAAAACTAGGAATTTTGCCTAGTGCCTCATTACCTTGATGTCACTCATAAAACATATTTGTTCAAGCAAAAATATATTAGGGTTTTAACCTCTGTATGCTCTTAAACTTTTAGCCTTTAAATATTGCATTTTAATCACTTTATTTTTCGCAGATAAACCGCAGCATACGGGCCCATCCATAAGTCACTTAGTTACTCAGATGTTGGTCACAAATTCTGATCATAAACTCTGATACCATAGGAATTATGGGGATGAGATTAGGCTTGGTTCGCATCTGCGTTTGGCGTTCTATTCAGTTTTGAAATCAGAAAAATTTAAAAGAACGCTCACCTATTGATTTCAGTGGGGTTTTTAGGCTAAGGCCATGTCCCCATGGCACGGTTTTTCAGCCGGTTCATGGTTTTTAAAACCGGCTGAAAAACTTTTACATGGACCTTAATGGAAAATCCGTGCAACGTTCCCCACTGCACAGATTTTCCGCCCGGTGGTTTTTCAGAGCACCGGCGTTCCGAAAAACATAGAACATGTTCATTCTTCCGCCCGGTTTTCGGACGGAAGATAAACATGTCTATATGAAGGGGGAGGGCTTTTCTCTGCAAACCGCGGAGAAAAGCCATCCCCCGGCAGCCGCGTGCACGTCACGAAAACAGGAAAATACCGGTCGGATAAACTGACCAGTATTTGTACTGTGCCGTGTGAACGGCCCCTTACGGCTTGCTTCAGTTTGGTTCCACTTTGTCAGGTTGATGGAAAAAAATAGTACAGCATGTGGCGCTTTTTCTGCAGGGGAAAAAAACCTAAAATTTGACGAGAAAAGACCTTTCCTTTTTTTTTTACGTTTAAGTAATAGGAAAATGTATACAAATAAATGGGTATCCGTTTGCATTCATTTTTAACATCAGATCCGTTAATTTTTTTGGTGCAAGCGCAGACAAGTTTTAGGTTCACATCGGTGTCGGAGGTTCCATTCATAAACTCTGTTGCAGGGGTGGAACAGGACCCATCTTTTTAACCAACGAAAATGGCGCCTGATTCCTACAATCTGACTACAATGGAGTTCATCACGGTGTCCGTTGTTTTACCAGAAAAAAAAAGCAGCCCTCTGAACGAAACGTCCAATACAGATGGGTCTTAGACATTAAAAAAAAAAAAAAAAAAAACAGATCGAATTGTAATGTAAGTAAAATAATTTTTTATAACTTATCTGTAAAACAGATCAATTAAAAAAACACTGCATTTCTGTTTGCATCAGTTAAAGGAAACCTGTCACATAGGTTATGCCCCCCTTGCTGAGGACAGAACAAGCTAGTGTCAGACCTGCTGTTTCCAGCGCTGTGTCCCTTATTCTTTAAGGTGCAGCCGTTTTAGAGCATTTAATGCTCAAATCTTATTCATGAGCAGGTGTTTGCCCCGCCCATCAAAGCCTTGCCCCACCCACCTGGCAGCTATTTTCCTGTTTCTACCTATTCAAAGTCATAGGTTTATCAGTTGAGGTGGGCGGGTCGAAATCAACGGACTCTTTTCATGACTCTCTTCTGGTTGAAAACTGCAGATTTGAGCATTAAATATTCGAAAACGACAGCATCTTACAAAATAAGGGACACAGCGCTGGAAACAGCATGTCTGTCACTTGCTTGTGCTGTCCTCAGCAAGGGGGGCTTAAACTATGTGACAGGTTCCCTTTAATGTCGGTTGTTGGCTATAGATCTGATGCATCCATTTTTAATTAAAAGCCAAGTGACATACCCGATTCACATCTGTGCCAGAGGCCCCATTCACAACCCACTACAGAACCCTAGCTGCTGCATTTATCATCTATGTTCACATCCTTACGTGAACCCAATTAAATAATCTCCAATTACCATTCAAATCTGTGTAACAGTTGTAATGATAAAAAGGTTGATCAATTTCCTGTTAAAACTTTAAAATTGTGACATGTAAATGTGCAAACCAGAACACGATGCTACTAAAAGTTACATCCATGCAGGACGCATTTTCGTTTTTCAACCAAAGTGGAAATTCTTATTTTAATAAAACACAAAGAGCAGCCAGGTGTGCTCCGTCAAAGTTCACTGCACATTACTTATGCCAATTACAGCTCGATCATCGCACCGCTCCGAGCCTCACCCCAGCAATAAAACATTGACACACTTTGTACTTTCATGTATATTAAATAAAGCACACACAACATGACCTTTGTTCCTTCATGTTTAGCACATTAAGTTCAGTGTGGAGCCAATGGGTGGAAATAACAGAGCTGTGTAGTTGTCTAAAAGCACAATTAAAACAATTTCCTGTAAATATAATCCCATGAGCTGTTCCTTACGGTCATTAAAGTTGTTTTTATGTAAGAAGGATCCCCCTATACAGAATGCCCCAATGGTCAAACCTTTTTTATCTTTGTTGTCTGTATATGATTATGGGGACAGCCATCTTGCCTGAGCTGCTTTTAGAGTGATGACTTACAGCAGCTTCATGGACATAGCAGCCTGTGAACAGGAGCAGATCCATTGACTTTTATAGGAGAGTTTTCTAGGCATGCCCTGTGATCTAGGAAGAAGTCCGTGTGCAGGGAGGGGAAGAGGGTGAGCTGTGACTATCTCCTATTGTGAATGGTGAATCCTGTGTAATTCTTCCTGTGCTGATAATGAGGAGACTGCTGAAAAAATGTCTCTACAAAACCCAGAAGTGTCAAGCTATTATTAGGCCTAGTGGCCAAAGTGAAAACTGAAGGATTTCAGCATTTTTTAAAAATATTGACAATGATATGGAAAATTCAAAAAAAAAAAATTAACAAAAATTCTTATAACATGTGCTTAACATTAAAACATGAGTTAAAGGGGTTTTCTTGATACAAAAATCATATCTGTAATGATGGGGACAGTAAAAATAAGCACTTTTGTATTTATTTTGCATTACCTAAATAATTTAGTATAGCAGCTATGAGCTAATCTGTGAGTGTCTAGAGCTAAATCTGAAGCCAGGGGTCGGGACCCCCCCCCCCCTTTGCTGTGATTGACTGCCCGATATTTAGTTCAGCCCTGTGTGGGGACACACCCCCTGTGCCGTGATTGGCTGCCTGCACTCTTCCCTCTTAGCTGTGTGAAGATGAAACTGAAATTGGCTTCCTGTGCTGACTGCAGTCTGTGTTCTCATTGTCTTTCACTGCCCTCTGAGCTGTGTAATGACGGCTGTCTGATCTCCTCTCTGCTCCTCTCACAGTGACAGCTATAATAACCCAGAGATGCCAGATATAACACACCCATATTGTAACGATCCGGCGGCGTCAGAAGGCACCGACACGTCGATCGTTGGTATATGGCAGATCCTCTGGGCCCCTGCGAGCGTAGATGGTGCAACTTGCAGCGGTAGCCGAAGTGCAAGACAGGACAGCCAGTGCTGGAACAGACAACAGGACACCGCAGGCGTAGCCGTAGACAGATAGCGCAGTCCCAGGATAGTAGACAGCAGGTATATAACGGACTGGTGAAGCGGCAGGTGTTCAGCAGATAGTGCTTTGGAAGCGCACAGGTAAATGCAGGTAGCGTATAGGTAACACAGGTCAAATGCAGGAAATTGGGACACTGTCCCTTAAAATAGCACCGAACGACAGGGAACCGGAGTAAGCAGTGTGGACTTGAATCTGCCAGCGAGCGCCGCTGCCGGGAGCGTGGAACACAGACAGGACCCAGGACAGGTGAGTAGCACTCAGCGGCCACAGCAGAGACAAGGGCACGACCGCAGTCCGAGACAGCAGCCGCAGCGTGATCCGTGACACATATAATACAGCATTATACACTCTGCTCCCCCTAGCCATATAATACAGCATTATACACTTGGCTCCCCCCACCCATATAATACAGCATTATACACTCGGCTCCCCCCACCAATATAACACCTCCTGCCTGTTAACAGAGGTGGGAGCAGAGTTTATTCCTCACATTTGCTTCATCATTTCAGGCTGTATGTATAACTGTTTACAGCAATGCAGATGTTCTGGTTACAAGGATTGGAGCCTGGGAGGGAGGTGACAGCTCTGCAGGCATGATAACCGACCACTGCAGGAGGTCTGCAGAGCTGTGACATCCTCTCCCTTCCACTGCTCACATAGAATGATGATGATGACAACTCAGGAGGGAGAAAGGAAGACACAATGACGGAAAACCCGCCCCTGGAATTGAAGCTGTAAGCTAGAGAGATAGCACAAGATGCCTGTGAAAGCCTGTACTGAGAAAACCCCTTTAAATAATAGGTCATTTTCTGATTACACATTCCCATCAAATCAGTGGGCTGCCTATATGATGTTAGGTCCTCCAAAGCAAGTGATTCTCTATGTAACACTCTCCACTCTGGGTAACAGATGAGGCTCTCTTCCTGTTCAATCACGATTTTTCAAGCGAGTGTTAAAAAGATGAGTTTTTTAAAGCAGGAATGATCTTAAATCAACTCAGTCTTTCCTTCATTGTGTCAGGGTATGGGACTACCAAAATTGTGGTTATTACAGGTCCCACTGCAGTTTTTGCCAATACTTCCCAGATTCCATATTGTAATATAGGAAAGCAAGATGTATTGCTCTTCAGCTAGGTCCTCTATAAAGCTTGGTAACAACCACTGTGGAAACTGTATTGGTGGCCATATTGGATGCCGTCCAGGTATCCCAGAAAAGGAGAATACTGGGAAACAGTTACATAGACTTTTATTTTGTATGACTCTCTGACCTATTTACCATCGTTCTAAAGAAGAAACTCATTGTATTTGTCAGTAACTAGTTTCTTGTAAGCATGTAGTTGGTATTGTGCCACCATGTTTTTGTCACAGTGGCCTGGATGTTCTGCCGAGAAGTGCGTCAGGAATCGGCCCTTTATAAATCTATAATAATAGCAATGACAACAACTGTGGACTACATAAAGAGAAGAGGGGGACTGCGTGTTCCAAGGTTCACAATTGTTTGTAGTCTGCAGTAGGTGAATACAATCTGGATTTTATATAAAAAGTATAGGATATAAAAGGAGCACTGGGAGATCTGTCTGGAGACTGCAAGGAATTTCACACTACCTGCAGGTCATAGGGTTACTACTGGGTTAAGACAGCCCTCATAACATATTTGCTATTCCTATTTAAATCTTCAATTGCCTAATAAATCCCATGCTCATGAACAAATGAGAAACAGTATCCACTTGAAGGCCAGAATACAGATCTGTATACTTAGATGTCATTTTTCAGTCTTCATCTATGAGGGAAAAATAATATTTTATACTACACGGAAACAAACCTCAGTAGAATACTATTGTATTACAGCTCTGTACACTTGTCACTGGTGCTACACTGCCTGATACAGTCCATGACAGGGCATTATGGCAAAGGAGCTGGGAAGCTCAAGCGCCCTCTATTGGATGTAACAAATCCTCAATTTGCTTCTGATTCACTGAATCTTTAAGAAGCAAAAGGAGATATCCTCCTTTCTGAGCCACTCATTGCCTCCCATCCAGCCAGCCAGTATCACTCTGCTCTACACAGGGCTGCCATCAGTCATCTATTAACCGTTTCAGGGCCCCATACAGCCAAATCAAATGGGGCCCACACCCATTACTAGTCCCTATTTTTTAACATATCAACAGGCCCCTTTTTGATTAGGGCCCCTGACAGCAGTACTGCCATATTGGCACCCCTGGTTCTACTTTGATGAGGGGCAAAACCCCGAAACAGCTGTCTGTAGATGAGGGATACTGGCTTGGCTAATATCCCTTTTGCTTCTTAAAGATTCAGTGAATTAGAAGCAAATTGAGGATTTATGGACAGGGATAGCACTGAGAACATTACCCCTTTTTTCCCCCCAGATTATACCCAGATGTAATTATTCAGTCTTCATCTGTAAGAATTTTTGTTTTTTTATATTGGAAACCTTTTTTTATATGAAGACTTTTGGATTGCATATAAAAAGATTTCCGTACAATACATACGATATGGTATCACATAAAGGTATTAAACCTCAGTAAAATAGTTTTGTATTACAGCTCTGTACATGAGTCACTGGTACTACACTGCCGGCCGCATCCCGTGGACAGGGGTAGCACAGTGAGTGTAAAACCCCCTTTCCCATGGACGCAGGAATGGCAACCATTTTTATTTCCAGCTTTTAGACAAAAATATCCGCTTGTTCATCCAAGAGCCATTTCTCCCAATTCCATTATACACTTGGTGAGTCACTGCCAGAAGGGTCTTACATCATGTAGTTAAGAAGTCCTCGTACATATAAGGTTGGCCAACGACCCTGATAAAATTGGTGGATTTAAATAACTTTTATCTAATGTGTCTAATCTAATTTATAGGGGGAAAAAAGCATTTGTAAATGTTCCTCCGGGATAAAGCTTTTAACATATCTTGTAAAACATTTCCATGCATAGACTTATGTTATCTGCTGTCTCTGTGGAATAAAATCTCTATGGCCAATTTAATAGCGATGTACACATGAAACATAACGGGGATGTGGTACAGCATTAAGACCAGGTCTGGAAAGTAACAACCCATAACAGAGAACAGGAAGAAGTGGCAGACTCAACACAGAAATAAAGCAGTAGGAAAAGTTAAAGCTCCATCTGGTATATACATTCTTCCACGCTGGGCACCATTCTCAGCAGAATTTATTTAAGGTTAATAACCTTTCCTGAATAAGGCTGCATTCACACAGTCCACAAATGGTCCCTAAAGCTTTGTGCCAAAAAACAGGGCAGGATCCCATTAGGGTTATTATGGCATACATCTAGTCAGTGCTGCAATAGGGAAGGGGTTAAACTCAGGGGCAGTATCATATTTTCCATACGTCTCCTGTGCCTTGTTAATCACATAGAGGAATTCTGTCCAACAAATGTAAACTAACACTTAAGGGACCTCACAATCAAAGCGGAAAAAAAAAAGCGAAGATTAAACAACATCAGAAGGTATCTGTGGAGCATGTTCTCTAATTTACTGTTCCTATTCCGCTCCTGCAGTTCCTCTATATGGTTTCGAATGTTTCAGAGCGACGCACAACTATAATTTATAGTGGAGTTTAATAACAGGCATTAAGGAACAAAGGCAGGAGAACACGCAAGTCATCTGCGCTACACGGGTTACATGACAGTTTTTATAGTTACACATCAACTTTTGTAGTATTGCAGTTTATAATGGAATAAAGTCATATGACCTTCGAAAGTATTTTTACATGTTCACAATTTGCCGTAGGCAACTTGAATGTGAATTTTAAAGAACCCACTGCAGAAATCTAAGGTTGGCACTCCAATCTTTACCACCGATGTACCACACTAGGTTTAGCTCTACTGTAATTTATTTCACTTATTTTATAATTTTATTCACTTCTATACTGTATAGAGATTGCCATTATTCACATTATTCCTGTTCCCATTGAGCCTCACAATTTAAATTCCAGATCAGTATGTTTTGAAGTGTGTGGGAAACTGGAGTAACCTGAGGAAAACCATGGAAACACGGGGAAAACATACAAAGGAGTTACAGAGGTTGTCCTTGGTGGGATTTGAAACCAGTGCTGAAAGGCAACAGTGCTAACCACTGAGCCACCAAATTTAATGGAGCTTGTCCATGGCTTTCTGGTACTTCTGACCAGGGTATTAGACTCTCCTTTCACCTGCACTGAATGTGAAATGTCAGTGGACTGGATGACAATTTTGGCAATAAATATTCCTTGAATCTAGCTACATCCACACGGCACTTGTCACATTCTAATCATAATCTGGCCAGCATTGTAAACTCTGTTTTTGTTTTTTGTATAAATTTTTGTCCCTTTTTTTGCCACGGTTTTTGGATTTCATTCAACTGAACAGTACTATAATCCGCTGTTTTTAAATGAAATATGGCAGATTATAGAACATGTTGTAAGATTTTTGACCCAGTTTTCGGATTTGAAATCCGACCTAAGAAAATCAGAGCTGTGTAGACTACGGCTCGAATTTTCTATTGATTTCTATGGGGATGTGTCGGATTTTTGATGATTCTAAATAACGAATCCGCTTAAAAATCCGACAGTAAATCACTGTTGTGTAGAAGTAGCCTAAATCATCCTCAAATCCTGAATGTGTGAATTCAGCCCTTAACAAGTATATAAGGACTTCCTTAATGATGAGTTTACATGTAGCGGAAAAAATCCACTGTGGATTTCAATGCAAATCCAGGGTGACCTTGAAGCAAAATTAACATTACTTGCAAACTGACCATAGCGGTGAAATGCACTGAAAAAATCTATGACAAATCAACAACAGAACTGATGGATGTGAATGGAATGGCTATGGATGTGAAAATCCGCAGCATGCTTGTTTTCCCACACAGATTTTTTTCCACTCCTTGTAGATGGGGTTTTCAAAACTCCATCTACACATGCTGTAAATTTGAAATTACAATCTGCTGTGTCGCTGAAGTTGGGGTGGGTTCTCGCGTTACAGTTGAATTTCCCCGAATTTCACCTATATTCCAAACAGAATTAGTTACAAAACTAACTGCATTTAAAAAAAAAAATGCATGCGTTTTTTATTGCTTGCATTTTGATACACTTGAAAAAACAACAAAAATGCAGCGTGAGAACACGTCGCACTACTGCATGCGTTTTGGTTGAATGCAGGTGGTTTTGTAATTAACTTCAGACACTTTGCGCTGCAGTTAATTACAAAACCACCTGCATTCAACAAAAATGCATGTGGTGACGTGACATGAGAACCCAGCTTTACAGTATAAAAGAGACATGGGTTATGTTCACACGGTCGTATTGTACGCGCGGGGAGATAAGTGACATGTCACTTATTCGCAGGGCTTTCACGCAGCGAGCAATGCATGTCAGTGTGACTGGTGGGCTGCCCCCCCCCCGCGCCTCGGGAGTACGCACTGATCAACGCGAGCTCCCGAAGCAGACGATGTATTGCGGCGCGTACTGGACACGCTGCAATACATCGTGTGAACATAGCCTTAAGGTGCTTTCACACAGTGCACACCAAAAACGCAATTATGTCATCGATTGCTCCTGTTATCAGCTATTTCAGTTATTCAGCCTGGACTTGTGGCCGTTCCAGATATGTCTATTTTAGTAAATACTTATGTTCCCTTTGAAAAAACAATTCTGGAGCATCTTCTTTGCTTTCTTAAATCTGCATTGGAGGTTCTGTTCGGAACCTCCATTGCATGTTCCGTTGGGAATGACAGAAAAAATAGCGCAGCAAGCTAAACAACGGACACCACGGCGCGAACCCGACAGACACAGACCCATTGCAATCAATAGGTTCCATCAGGCAATGTTGGTGTCCGCTATCAAATGGATCCTTTTGAATCTCTGCAATAGGAACCTCCAATGGAGATGTCAACCAAGCCTTATAACTGTGTTGTGCTGTTCCATGGTTATACTTTCTAGAAATGTATTACTGAATCAGTCAGCTGGGTGGTACCATTACAGCTACAGAACCTTTGGGCTTTATGTATGAAAAGTGTCTAGCAGTAAGACTGTCTCTGTTGTCCATAGCAACCAATCAGAGCTCAGCTATTATTTTCCTAGAGCACTATATGAATTGAAAACCGAGTTGTGATTGGTTGTTCTGGGCAACAAAGACAGTCTTAGGCCACGTTCACACGGCTTAGTCCTGGCCGTATTTCAGTCCGTAATTAAGCGCCAGAGTGCGCAAATTACGGGCTGAATACGTCCTAGTAACTACGGTAATCCACAGTTCTCATAGAGAACTATGGATTACGTCTCCTCTCCCTGTTCGGTGAATCCGCCGCGGGGGGCGATAATTGACATGTGAATTACCAGCGGCCTATCCGCGCCGCGGGTAATAAATATCTATGGGCCGCCGAAGTGCCGGCCCCCCGCTCCGCCCCCGGCCACACTGCGTAATTGCGGGGCGTAATTATGTCCCGTAGTTAAGCCGTGTGAACCTAACTGCTTGACAGTTTTCATACATAAGGCCCTTAATTTGTACAATGGTTTAGTCACTGAAAGCAGAAAATTACTAAAAGAAGGTTCAGAAACATGTCTGCTCCATAATGAATGCGTTACATTAGGTTTCACCACTTTTAAGAGCATCGAGGAACATCTACATCATGTGTCAAACACAAGGCCCGTAGGTCAAATCCAGCCCACTATGTCATTTTACGTGGTCGGCAAGAGCTTAGACACAACAAGCAGGGATGAACAAGGTCCAGGTACAGAAGAAATGACTCTACACTTTCCACCAATACTTAGCAAAGATGGTGGCGCCAGCAAAAGGAGAGGGGGGGCATCTTGGATTTGTCAGGTGAACAATGCTCTGTTCACCAAGCCACAGGCAATGGTACAGCTTTGACAGCCAGGCACCCTAATCATCTTGTCTTTGAGGGCAACCATGATGCTGAGTTTGACAACCCTTTTACAGGCATTATCATCGTAAGCCTTATACATTTGATTCATTGCTCCTCAAACACTTTTAAACACCTCTGGAGTCAAAATCAACTGAGCTTCATGTTGGTTTGGTTACATGGATATTCTAGCAGCTCATCTCACGGGGATTCGTAAAGTGATAAAAGAGGAGAAAAAAGTACAATAGACTCCTTTACCAAGACGCAGTAGGATTAGTAAGGGTTAAAGTGTTAGACATGACTTTCTTTCCAAAACAGTGCCATACCTGTTTACAGGTTATGTGTGGTATTGCAACTTAACTCCATTTACTTCATCAGGGCTGAGCTACAATGCAAGAAACAAACATGGCTGCTTTTTCTTTTGCCAGAAACAGTGCCCTGCTAGTCATGGGTTTCATAACCCCTTAAGTATCAGAATGATTAATTGGTTTGGATCAACAAAGTCAGTTTTGCATTTTTCGTACAATAGAGGGGAAACTGTACAGAAGGAAAGAGCAGATCAGATTAGTCAGACTGACCTTCCTCATACCTAGATATCAAGACATGGGAAATATGTAACATGACAAAGAACTAGAAGAGGAAATTGAAGAAAACACGTACAAACAATAAGAAAAATGAACTAAGACGTTAACGGTTACTTTTTAAATTTGTCACACGGAAATGCCTGGAACAACCATGCCTTGGGAGTACTGATACCAAAATGGCCTGATGTTTAGACAGTTCAGCTCTACTTTAATTCAAAGAAAATGGGACACTACTTCTGTGCACTTGGAGTATGAAGGAAAGCCTAATCTAATAGTATGTGGCCACCAATAGGCAGTGCACATCTCGCATAACCTGGCCTCCTATCTTATCCATGTGCAATTTTAATACCAGCACTAAACCCCCTCATAGATAGCAGATGTGCAAGTAGCTGTTTACCAGTATTTTTGCATTTTGCAAACTCCTCTTCATAGTCATGTGGCTTTTCTACATACTGGTGTGAATTATCCAATGTGCAGTTATGTGCTAAGCAATTACCCTCCCCCCAAGGTTTGTTCATACGACGTGTTGGGTCCGATTTTGGATCCGTTTTAAGATGCGTGTTTCAGACCCTAAACGGACCCAAGCATGCATCTAACAATGTGCAGTGTGGTTTACAATGCTTTCAATGTAAAACGCGCAGCGGCATTCAGAAGTCTGATCACCGATACGTGTTTACATGTGTCTTTCGGATCCATTCAAAGAATTGACATGCCAATTCTTGGCCCGAAAGACACAGCAGACACCCTATTTAAAACTATAGAGTGCAATCCTGCTGCAGCCAAAATGCATCCAAACACACACCTGCGATTGACGCAGCGCTTTTGAATGTGATTTTCAGATCCAAAACAGATCCAACACACCATGTGAATATGCCCTAATACCGTGTTTCCCCGATAGTAAGACAGCGTCTTACATTCTTTTTACCCCCAAAAATCCCAGTATGTCTTACTTTCGGGGGTATGTCTTATATAGGGCAGGTATAGGGCCAGCTGTAGACAGGTATAGGGCCGGCTGTAGGCAGGTATAGGGCCGGCTGTAGGCAGGTAAGGCCGCTGTAGACAGGTATAGGGCCGGCTGTAGGCAGGTATAGGGCCGGCTGTAGGCAGGTATAGGGCCGGCTGTAGGCAGGTATAGGGCCGGCTGTAGGCAGGTATAGGGCCGGCTGTAGACAGGTATAGGGCCAGCTGTAGACAGGTATAGGGCCAGCTGTAGGCAGAAAAACACTTACCTGGCTCCCCGCTGCTCCGTCTCCCGCGCTGCGCCGCCTCCTCGCTGCTCCGGCCTCCCGCGCGCTCATCCCGGCACAGGCAGTGACGTCATCAGGCCGCGCTACGTCTTACTTTTGTTAGTACGTCTTACATTAGGCGACCTCCCTAAGACACCGCTACGTCTTACTATCGGGGGTGTCTTACTATCGGGGAAACACGGTAGGTGTGTGAGCGATTGTTCAATAGTAATCTGCACCTGTGCAACTTCTCCTACGGAGCACTAGTGCTTTTATGGCCTCCTATGGAAATGGAGTTTTGACCTGCCTCTAAAGCCAAAAGATACATTATACAGCCATAAAGGAGTTGTCCGGTTGAATAAAGTTATACCTAAATGGGCCCGGGATGGAGAATTATTTTTTTTTTTTTTTTAAAAAAGATACCTCCCGGCCCCGGCTGCTGCTGCAGCTCCAGAGCTCCCTGGGGATGCGCTCCTCTTTACTTTCAGGTTCTCATCCCGAAACACAGGAGAGGTTTGTGAGTAGATGAAGCATGAGTCTCTCCTGTATGTGTGAATAATAACCCGGAAGTGAAGTGGAGCGGATCCCTAGCGAGCTCCTTAGCTGCAGCAGCGGGGGACCAGGAGGCAAGTTACTTTTTTTTCTTTTTTTCTCCACCTTAGGCCCATTCAGGTATAACTTTATTCAAGCAGACAACACTTTTAGGAAAAAGGGAAACATTTAATGAATTTAAACTATTTTTCCATTCTTCTCATGGCTGTACCAAGGTTATAATGACAGATCTTAGGTGTCATGGATAGCTGTATAGGCATCTGTGCCCTTTGAGCAGAGTCTCATAACAATCAAGATTACTGCCCAAAAACCTAAGTGGTATTCCTTTGCTTTAGATCTTCATCCCTTACAAGAGTCACTTTAGAAGGTTCTGTGTAATCCTGAGATACAATCTGTGGTACCAATATTTTATACATTATTAGGAGGCACGGTTCAATTAACTGACCCATGAGGTCTAGTCAAACTTAGTCTGGAGTCACATGATCTGTCAGCCATTTGCGGACAAAAACACATGTAGTCGTCAATGGCAACAAAAGTTTTTCAGTAAAACATCACCACCTGCAATCAGGGCAAGCCGAAGCCCCGACTCCTGACTCCCTCATACATGGCGCATGTTTAAGTGATAACTTTACTGTAGTAAAGTGGTAACATCAGGCTGTTTATTACCTTATGATACAATAACCAAGCTATTTTGGAAGAACAGACACTGACAAGCAAAAGGGTAACAATGTTTTGATCTTTTGAACACTTGTGGGTAGAGTTGAAGAAAAATCTGTATTTGTATCCAAGTCCAGTCTGCACCAACATTGGGAATGTGTAGAAGAGATCTGGGATCAGATCTTGGTCAATATGTGCTTGAATCTGATTCAGAGCCCAGAAGGATTCAGGTAGAGCTGAAAGCCAAAGGTGGATTTCCCAAATACTAAAACAATAATAAAAATTAACACTTAGATTTTTAGGAGCAAAACTATAACTAAGCAGATGCTAAATACTTGCAAGTCAAACTTATGTATAAGATTTAAGATGACTGTATATAAAATTACAGTAGCCTCATGTGCAAAGCTGTAGTGGAGGGTGAGATATGGAGCCTGAAAGTCACAAGTTCAAACCATTGTTACCATTTTGATTGTCAGTGTCAAATATATTTATTGGACATGACTTTAGGACACAAAAAAAATTGTAAATATGCAAAACACTGCAGGAACATTTGTGGAGTCTCTGAATTTGTTCTGAGAAATAGTGTTGCCTCCATCAGATCCTGCATACATGACCTCACATCTGATCTCATTATTTCCAGGATAGAGAACGGCCTCTCTACACTAACTTGGGATGGGGGCAAAGCGGTGACCACATGGGCAACATCTCTAACAATGTCAGGGTATAAAGGAATTGTCTCAGCCACAGTCAGTTTTGATGAATGGTTGATCTTCTACTTCTTTGAAAGCAAGTGAAAAATTTTGCTGAAATCTGTTTGCCATGGGAGCAGAATCTTTTCCCCTTTGCAGCGCTTTGCCTGCTCCATGTCATCAATTACACTCCTCATGTGATGAGGCTGAACATATGGGAGCAGGAGCACTGGCCGGACACAATTCCTCTTGCTCTTTGCACTGCATCGAACTAACTGGACCAACTTATTATATATTTTGGGAGTCGGAGTCAGTCCCTTTTATGACGACTCCGACTTCTGCAAAATAGGCACCGACTCCGACTCCACGACTCCGACTCCACAGCCATGCCTGCAATCATATGTGTTCAGTGGCCAACGCATGTGTGTGGCTTCACCCATATACAGCTGACACACCGTGTCATCCTAGCATTACTGTGAAAATAAATGTGGTTGAAGTGGTCAGTAATGCAGACGTATCTGTATTTTAGAATTTGTTCCCACACTCCAAACAGTTTCATTTTATTTTATGACTCATCCCTTAAAAAGGACCCGTGGCCATTCTTGATATATCCGTTTTAGTAATTCTTGTGTTTTCTGAGAAATAACAATTCTTGAGAATTTATGTTATGACTCTATGTTGTGCTGATCCTCTGTTATTCCTTCTAGAAATTCATTACTTGATCTGTCAACTGGGTGTTACCAATTGAGGCGTGTCCTTGCACAGTCTGACACTGTCCAATCAGTGCTGACAGTCAGTGTGTGCAGGGACACACCACTTTGGAAACTGGAATGGTAACACCCAGCTGACAGATTCAGTAATACATTTCTAGGGAGAAAAGCAGAGGAACAGCACAACAGAAGATATAAGAGAAAATCCAAAATTGTTATTTCACAGGGTACACAAGCATACTTCCCAGGTGTTCCTCTTTTGGAGTGGCGCTCCCTATTTTTAACCCAAGTCCCTCTGTCCATCTTTGTTCTTTAAAGGGGTTGTCTCACTACAGGGATTGCTTTTTATGTTAAAAGATCTTACAAAAACAAGTCACTTTGCACTATGTGTCCATTAACAGTGTCCTATCTATTCTGAGATATCCCCTCTTGTATGGGCTGCATCAGCTCCTCAGGTCACTATAGCTACAGACCTGTTTGATCTATCCCGATAGGCTGCTAGCACTGGTTTCTATAGCTACAGACCTGGCTTCTACTGCAGCCTAATAGAAGCCAGTAAACAAGCACCTGAATTCAAAATGAAACCAAGAAAACAGGACTGAGATAAGATGAATCAATGTAGTGAGACAACCCCTTTAAATGTCCCTCTTTTTCTCATGTGAAATACATTTGCATTAATGTATTATATTGATCCAAAAATATCTGTCTGGCTGTTAAATGTATATTAGATGGCACCTTATATATTGTTTCATCATTTTGTGAAATGTAAACCGTAAATGTCTATTTTAAAATGATTTTTATGTTAATTTTGTAATAAAACCATATGGATATGCATTAGAAACTGGATCTTTTACATGGCAAATTCTAAGTGTCCCTCTTTGACCACCTAAAAATTAGGGAGTTATTCACAAGTATTTACTAAAACAGTCATATCAGAGGCGGCCACGGGTCCTCCTTAAAGGGGTTGTATAAGATTAAAATAAAATGGCTGGATTTTTCTTCCTGAAATAGCTCTGCTGCTATCTAAGTAGTGTATTGAATTGCAGTTAAGCCCCTTTCAAGTACAGGGAGCTGCAATACTTGGCCCAGCCCGTACGCAGGAGTGGCGCTGTTTATGTCCGAGAAAA
This sequence comes from Phyllomedusa bahiana, assembly GCA_025379985.1. Classification (NCBI taxonomy): domain Eukaryota; kingdom Metazoa; phylum Chordata; class Amphibia; order Anura; family Hylidae; genus Phyllomedusa; species Phyllomedusa bahiana. The sequence goes on from JAODAL010008987.1 coordinate 59,988, forward strand.
ACAGCGACCTTCTGTACTAATCTTGCACACCCATGACGGATCCAGAGCAGGTGTCCTGCACTTTATGACCTATACATTTTTCATGAGCCGGAGTGATCGGCCGGATCGTTCAGAGCCGTACATGACACAAGAGGTTGCAGCAGGTCCACTGACTGCAAATGTAGATAAAGCAGCAACAATTAAATATTCCCTGCTCTTCACTGTGCTATCTGTTTCCATAGAAACTACATCTTCCATCGTAGCCATGGAAACAAAGCCACACTGCTCATCTTATTTTCTAGCAATGAGACACATTTTCAGCTTTTAGTCCAAAATTCAGGCCTCCTCTACATTCACACTAGTAGGGTTTTTGAAAGGAAGAGACTAGTCGGTCATGGTGCAAAATAAAGAGAAATACACTACACACAAGGATCCTTTATTGAAAGAAAAAGTTGCTTTATAGAAGATCTGTCGTCTTTCCTGACATCTTAGTAAATAATAATTTTGGAGAATTTTTTTCCTGTAACTCTGTATTGTTCTTCAACTGTTCGATCTACTGTTCCTCTGTTGTTCCTAGTGGAAATGTATAAATAAGTCTTTAACCAGGCTCAACCATTCCCCTTGTCGAGAGAGCATGTTCCTACATACTCTGACACTCCCCAATCAGTACTGGTGTAGCAGCTCCTGATATACAAGCTTACCATATTTAAATGTATATAAACTCCATGTAATGCTTTCTTCTTAGCAAAGGTGTTTACAGGGTGGCTGGAGATGGGAAAAAAAAAACACAGCAACAGTGCCACTGTTGTCTATGGCCGGTTATGGTACTGCAGCTCAACCCATTTAAAGGGAACCTGTCGCATTGAACTTGCTATCTGATCTGTGGACCCCCGTGTTGTATAGCAGGAGGAGCTGAGCACACCGATATATAGTTCTGTGGGGAAAGATTCAGCAGAACTGAATTTAAATCCCTGCCTACTCTGGGTTAAGGAGTCCAGTGGGCGGTCTTATCTGTGATTAACAGCCTTCCTTTTATAAGTGTTCATATAGAGATAACTGTCAATTCCTGATATCCCTGCCCACTGGACTCCCTAACCCCCAATAAGCAGGGAATTAAATGGATAAAATACAAGTTCTACAGAATCTTTCCCATTAGAACTATACATCAATCTGCTTAGCTCCTCCTGCTCTATGACATGGCCCGCAGATCAGATAGCATGATCAATATGACAGGTTCCTTTTAAAGAGAGGCTTAAAAGGCTTAAAGGGGTTTTGCCACAATCTCATTTCATACCTCCTGTATCCAGCTCTTCAGCTCTATGTGCTCAGAAGGGGGCGTGTGTGATGTGTTTGAATTGCTGATCATGTGACCCAGCAGGATGACATCACCAGGCCTTTCCTTTCTGTAGTCAAAGAAAGGTCTGTTTATGTAAATCATTGTGAGTAGCTGAGAGGTAAAACTTTTTGCCTCCAGGCACAAGGGTCCTAGGTTCAAATCCCTGCAGGAACCAAACCTGTGGGTTTTTTTTCTCTTTATCAATGCACAAACCTGATTGTACTTCTTAGTAATTAGTCAAACAGTTCAAATAAATAAAAAAAGAAATCTCAGAGGACGGGAGTAGAGTGACAGCACCTGGGGTTGAACACTCAGTAGCTGCCTGAGAGGAGAGGTGATGTCTGAGCATGTGCGACCAGGACGGAGGAGCTCTCAGCCCTGGTCTTAGCCCCTGGAGAGGAGCTGTAAACAATGGCTCACTAAAGAGCAGCTAAAACAAAAACAGTGCAGAATTTTTAATACTAATGAATGGTGAAAATGTTTGTTATTTCATTTGCAAGCTTCCCACGTCAATTTTACTTTGTGGCAAAACCCTTTAAAAGGGGTCTTCCAAAAGTACTAACAGCACATCAGTCCATTGGGATGATTAAAAATAGAAAAAAAAAAAAAACTTACCTTGTAAAACAATTGGTTCCAGCGCCCCGGCCGGTCCCAGTAATCCCAGTTAATGACCTTACTGTTCAGTCTTCACGTAAGACTGCAGTCAAATATCAGGCCACAGCGGTCACATGTGGTATATCCAGCAAGAGACCAGTGCAGCCTGTGAATAGCTGCAGGGTGGCGTGGAGAATGAATGGCAATGTCATTGGTTGGGATCACTGGTACCAGCTGCGCTGCTGGAAAGAGCAGGTTTATAGTGTGATTTTTTTCTATTTTTAATCATCCCTAATGGACACACAAGCTGTTAGTATTTTTGGAATACCACAATAATAAGCTATTTCTGCTCTCAGGTCTATTGTGCTTCCCACAGGGATTGTCTTACCCCTTTCTTTAACACAGTCAGATAGTCAGGAATCCTCTTTTAGAATACGAGATGTTAAAGGGGTTGTCCACCTGCCATAAAAAGCAAAACAATAACAACTCTTATTGGCCCCAGTTAAATAAAAATTAAACCAAAAACCTCACTTATCTTCGCTCCCTGGTTCACCGCTACAGTGGAAAGTGAATATAAGTTTTTTTATTTATTTTACTGGGGCCCTAAGAGGTGTTGGCATGATTTTTATAGAAGGTGGACAACCCTTTTACTAGTTACAACATGGAGCTATGAGAAGTCTTATGTGTATCAGTTAACATATTTTTGACCAAATTCAACACCATCACAATGGCAGCCCCAAAACATGATGCATGATAAAGGTTGGCGTTTGGTTGTTTGGAGAAAACTACAAAGCATAGCACAAAATGTGGTCTTAGGAGTTAACCTTAGCCCATCCACGTGTTATAACCTGTTTCCCTTAGTATAACCTTTGTAACTGAATGATTTGCATAGCTATATTCAGAATGACTTTATCTCACGGTGTATCAGAAATGAAGAAACCCTACATATAACCTAAGTGAAAGCTCTCCTCTTATAGATGACATTGAGTCTAGTTATGTCAACAGTTAAGGCTATATTTACTTCACTATTTTTTTACACTCTCGTGTAAGTATGTCCATGGAGAATAGTTTTAGCTATGGACCACATTATACAATGACACACTTGTTCCTTCGGTGGTAGAATAGGCAATGGGTTACAAAAAAGTATCCACTTTCTTAGAATCTTTAATGATCACAGTATCTCACAAAAGTGAGTACACCCCTCACAAATATTGTATCTTTTCACAGGAAAACACTGAAGATATTACACTTTGATACAATGTAAAGTAGTCAGTGCACAGGTTGTAAAACAATTGTAAAATAACTCAAGACATAGCCATTAATGTCTAAACCGCTGGCAACAAAAGTGACTAAACCAAGTGAAAACGGACAAATTGTGCCCAATTTGCCATTTTCCCTTCATGCAACTTGATAGTATTACAAGGTCTCAGGTGTGAATGGGAAGCAGATGTGTTAAAATAGACTTATGAGTGCTGCCAGAATTGCTGAAGCACTGCATCAAATTAGTCTGCATGGCTGTCGTCCCAGAAGGAAGCCTCTTCTAAAGATGATGCACAAGAAAGCCCTCAAACAGTTTGCTGAAGACAAGCAGACTAAGGACATGGATTACTGGAACCATGTCCTGTGGTCTGATGAGACCAAGATAAACTTATTTGGTTCAGATGGTGTCAAGGGTATGTGAAGGCAACCTGGTGAGGAGTACAAAGACAAGGGTGTTTTACCTACAGTCAAGCATTGTGCTGGGAGTGTCATGTTTGGGGCTGCATGAGTGCTGCCAGCTGTGGGGACCTACGTTCATTGAGAGAATCATGAATGCCAACATATACTATGATATTCTGAAGCACAGCATGATCCCCTCCATTCGGAAACTGGGCCACAGGCAGATTCCAACATGATAATGACCCCAAACACACCTCCAAGACAACCACTGCCTTGATACAGAAAATAAGGGTAAAGGTGCTGGACTGACAAAGCATGTCTCCAGACCTAAACCCTACTGAGCACAATAAGCACAGTCCTAGACCAGGATCAGGGTCTAAAAGGGGTATTCCGGGTTCAACAAAAAAAACTTGTAAGGGGGGCTTCATCACGTACAAAGCAACAGTGTAACATTAATCGTTTATCAAAAACTTGTATATTTGACATATTTTGTCACACTGTTGCCCCATATGTGCTCCTCCTTAGTGCAAGTATTGCTTTGGCTGCAGCAGCAGCTCACGGTAGTAGCAGACTACAGTTCCCATCCTGCATTGCTTATATCACTATCAGACTGTTATCCTTCATCTATAGCAAGCACAAACGTATGGTCCAGCAGTCCAAAGGCCAATAAAAAAATCCAATATTTATTGAGTAATATTAAAATAAAACGGCAAACATGCACAGGGGAGATGAATGAAGCTTACGCGTTTCAGGGCGACTGCCCCTTAATCATAGCATGTTTTACACAGGAAACAGGAAGTGTTTAAATATACATGGTGCTGAACAGCTGATTAACTCATCTGTGGCAGAGAAGAGGCAGCTTGTAGGAAGATGACAACAATGCCTGGGCGCCGGTCACATGTGCTGCACTGAACATATCCGTGCCATCTGTAAGAACGCCGGCGCAATAGCGTGCGCAGAAGGAGTCGGGGCCGAAGCGAGCGGAGCCGGAATCTTACCCAAAACCCTAGTCAGGGCAGGCATCGGCGCCTGCGCACCGACTGCGCTGCAGAACCCGCCGCGCCTGCACCGACAGAATTGGGACCGAAGCGGACATGGCTAGGACAAAGACAGCATAGACAGTCGGCGCGATACATAGTGACATGTACAACAGACTGCCTCATAACTCTGACTGCAGGGGACAAGAACCTGAGATAAAAACAACTAAATAAAATAAAATACAAGTCTCAAATACACAGAAGTGAGTCCACACAAATATTATGCCGTTTTATTTTAATATTACTCAATAAATATTAGATTTTTTATTGGCCTTTGGACTGTTGGACCATATGTTTGTGCTTGCTATAGTGCTATCTCCCTAGCCCGGAGGGTCCTTGCAGCATATTGGATCATGGTGAGCTGACTTTTTTTCTATTTTGTGTTATCCTTCATCTGTATGCTCCTGGCTAGAGATGAGTGAGCATTAGAAAATTCGAGTTCGGGCCGAACCGAACGCCGCACCCTATTAAAGTCAATGTCAATGGGCTCGGCTTCGGAGAAAACGTGAAGTTCGTGCCGAACTAACCATTTCCGAACGGTTCAGCTCAACACTACTCCTGGCTACTGATGAGCAAGTGTTTGCCCTCTTGTGTATCTTACATTACGTTCCCCCAGTGCTGAACTCTTCACATTAGTTCCTAGTTACATGCCCTTCCATCCCCTGTCTTTACTTTGTACCACACACGTTCAATAGGAGTGAAGTTTTATATAAAGGAATATCCCTTTAAGTTCAGGCTAGAAGGCTGCAGAAAAATGAAAATGAACACAACACATGCATTAAAGAACTGCTGTAGCCATTGCACCCCAAGGTCATATTTTTGTCCTCTACTGTATCCCATTCACCTGCAAGTGCTGGACCTTTGTATGGAGAAGAACATGGACCTTGCAATGGAGCCCCCCCAAAATAACAACAGCAGCAAACCTTGATGCTGGAATGGAATCCCATAAAGACATAAGAAAAAAAATAGAGTAATTTTGGTCTACACAGATGTTGGTCACCGTAAGAGAATGTTCTGCATAAACCAAACACCTAAAGGACAACAGGTAAAAAAGAAGGGTTATACCAGCAGTTTCTGCAGCCAAATCAGAGTGCTTCAAACAGACGTCACCAGGACTTGGGAGCGACGAGAACGTAATCATTTTCTACAGGCCTCAGTTAAGCAAAGCAGACTTATATATGTATTTTTACAAGGTTCTTTTGTCCCCTGTGTTTTCATAACGGCAGCCTTTCATATTCAAAATAATACTTAGTGCGTGTACAAATGAATATATGGTATTTCAACTATCTGAGTTCAGAGCCTCCAAAACCTATAAATAAATGGTCTTACACAAACAAGCTATTAAAAATCTCAAACTTTTAGAATGTTCAAAATGTTTCACAATATATTGTTTTATTTATGAAGCAGAACTGCATTGATCTGACATCCATGGATTAGAGCATGGCCGTGACTAAAGCCATAGCAGCTACTATAGGGCCTGGAGGCAGAAGGGACCCTCAAGTTCAGGTAAGACATCATTGTTTCTAGAAAAAACAGTGGTGGCTCCCTGCAGTCTGGGACTACTTTGTGAGTTCCCCTTTTTTTGAAGAAGATCTTATACAGACTACTTATATACATTCTTTGATACAATGTAAAGTAGCCAGTGTACAGGTTGTAGAACAGTGTAAATTTGGTGCACCATTAATGTCTAAACCGCCGGCAACAAAAGTGACTAAACTCCTAAGTGAAAACGGACAAATTGTGCCCAATTTGCCATTTTCCCTTCATGCTGTCATGTGACTTGTTAGTATTACAAGGTCTCAGGTGTGAATGGGAAGCAGATATGTTAAAATAGACTTTTGAGTGCTGCCAGAATTGCTGCAGCACTGCATCAAATTAGTCTGCATGGCTGTCGTCCCAGAAGAAAGCCCTTTGGTTGCTGCACAATTACAGGTAAGTGCACTGCTGTCTACTGGAGACAATTCATTTTCAGATCACAACAGTGGTGGCATTCAGCTGATTTTAGAAACTACTCTGTGAGTTCCTTTTTCCCGATGAACATATCATACAGACCACTACTATCCATTCTTTGGTTGTTGCATGGTTACAGATAAGTGCACTGTTGGCTACTGGTGGCAAGCCATTTTCAGATCACAGTGTCGGTGGCATTCAGTTGATCTCCACAAGTCTGGTTCTATAAACTACTCTGCGAGTTCCCCTTTACTGATGAAGATCTGATACAGACCACTACTATCCATTGTTTGGTTTTTGCATGATTACAGGTAAGTGCACTGTTGTCTACTGGCGGCAACCCATTTTTAGATCCCAGTGGAGGTGGCATTTATCTGATCTCCACAGGTCTGGTTTTAGAAACCCAGCCATCAGTTTTTGTTGCTCGTGGAAGGTGTAGGCAACCATGCATAACCCTCAGAGCTGCTACTGCTAGAGAAATGTGATAATGTGCTGGACATAAAGAGTAATTGCCATTAACATGACACATTGATGAGCCGTTTCTGCCAGAGCAAGTTCTGCTCTGTGCCAGTAGTGTTTAGGTCTGGCTTTGAGAGGGGAGGTCACCCACTTCTATGATGTCCATATAATGATTCTACCCTGGATCATAGTGACGTTGGGACAGTGTATAAGCTGAAAATATGGACTTCTAGGACCACATATTTATTGTAATGACTAATGTGGAAGGCCATACTTCTGCCCTATGCAGGAACTTTATACATAAGGGCCAAGAACAGCACTGGATCCATTTCTGGGAGATTAAGGGAGCCTTTGGGAAAGCCACAAGATAAGGGACTAAGGAGATAATTTATTCACATCAACACTTCTTGTCAAAACTACCAACTTTTGAGTCACTGTAAAATAGTTTCGAATTAAGGCCTGAATTTATTAACTACAAAATTACCCATAAGTCAACACTGTACTCCATATCCCATACCCTAGGACTCCATATACATATTGAACACCGAATAAAGATTTAAAGCAAAAACGAGTGATCTAGACAATTTCAAAAACTTTAAAAAGAAGCCTCTCTAATATTGTGCTTAAAGAGATTTTCGGAAAAAAAGACCTGACCTACGTTGACTTGAGGGAATACAGTAAAGAAGCAGTTGACGCATAGTTTTGAGGTTGTCACTTATGTTTTATTTGGGATTAGATTAGGATGTCTGACATCAGCTCCAAAGAAACTCACTTTATTTCTAGACTTGGCATGCGTGTTACAACTTAAGACCAAATATCTTGTGGCGAGAACATTTTGAAGGAATGCTAAAGATGAAGAACATCTGGTTTGCATTAGCCTCCACCATGGAACCATCTCCAGCCTCTTCTTAATGATATAAAACAGCTTGAGATTCAAGCTCATTTAAGTTCTCTACGCTAAAAAAAAGAAAGTCTTTACATAAAAAAGTATGGCCCATGTGATCATACACATTCTTTATAATTCCTCAGAGATGCTACCTTAGCAAGTACAAAGCAGCCATCAACATTAGGTGTAGACTATTTTGAATAATGTTGATGGGTTAATCAGCTCACCTGGATGAGGTGCATCGGTCTCAGTGATCTTCCAATCACCACCTAACCTTCACAGAGGTACAATAGCAGATTGACCAGCACTTTCACTAGTAAAAATATTATTAAAAGCAGCAAACTTTTATTCCAGCATTAAGAGCTTGTCCAAAATATAGCAAAATTAGTAGAAAAAGTGAAGAAACAATGCTGACGCTTTTCAGACTACAAAGCATAGTCATAGTCCTTAGCATGAACATGCGCTTAACAAATAAAAGTTACTGCTTGTAATATTAGTGAAATGATTAATACATAGTGACTTTACATCATATACCCTGTTTCCCCAAAAATAATTAAGTGTCTCATATTAATTTTTGCTTCCTAAGATGAGTAAGACTTTATTTTTTAGGGGAATGGTTTTTTTTTTGTTCTATTGAACAATAATTCTACATTTATTGTTGAATAAAACATCAACTGTATTAATCTAATGTAGTGATTTTCATCTCAAACATTAGCAGAAGCAGCCAAACTTGATTGCATAAAAAAAAAGCACACTATGTCTTATTTTCGGGGGTGTCTTATTTTCAGGGAAACAGGTTAAAGGCTCTAGAAAACTGAGGGATATTTATTGTTTCTCAAAGGGGTTTTCCCCTCTCAGACATTTATGGCATATTGATGGCATATGCGATAAGGGTCTGATAGGTGCTGGTAGTACCTCTGGGACCTGCACCCATCTTTAAAAATACTCTGTGCAAAATAGAAAGTAGGTCACATTCAAGCAGTACTCTTTATTCTGTTCTATAGGAATACAGCCGAGTGCAACCTCCTGTCAGTTGTGGTAACATTAAAATACAAGAGGCCATAGCGAAAAATGCAGCATGTACTGGATTACACCTGCTGATTTATCTTAATCTTCTTCAACCTCTACGGTTGTAACTCAAGTTGTCCCATTATTTTCCATTTTTCACTGGTGATAAAATTATTTCACAGACTTGTGTCAAGACGTCTATGACCAACTTCAGTGGTTAGCATCTAAAACCAACAAGTGCTGTACAAATCTCACATCTTCTGGTGAAACATAAATCACCTATTTGTGAAATATAGTAGCTTTACTGCAATAGGCCGTTCCAATGTATTTTATCTGTCAGTTCCATACATAAGCTAGGGAGATCAAAGACTCGGGCTACTCAAATAATCTGCTACATAAGCTCAACATAAAGATAATATACAGATAAAAAACTACAAGTACTGCAGCGCATACTACGGTTGTCCCCTTGTAAACATTCATATAGTCCATTGTTTATTTATATAATAGACCATAATGATTTATTTTATTTTAATGTTGCTTACTGCCTAAAGGGTGTTTCCAGTAGGGTAATATGTATTGCAGATATTACTACAGTAGTAGTGGTAGTATAGCCCAGGCCTACTCAATTAAACGTAGCTGCAATTCCACACAGAGCCTATGGACAAGAGTGGCACTGTTTCTGTGAGAAAAAAAGAAAAAACAGATTCTGTAACCTCAAAAACGCTCTTATAATTATAACATTATAATTATGTAAACGCCCATCTTACTGCTATTACATACGGCGTAAACCACTGTAGAGGTTCAGGACTGCAACTTTAACATTATTATTTTTTCTTTTCGCCTTTTTAACCCAGCACTTGTGGTGACAGGCTTTATGTAAGGGAAAGAAATATCAATCTACAAATCTGGAGCACCCAGTTAGCAATGATTGAATAAAATCTAAGCAGGGCTGGAAACTCAGGAAGCTGAGGCTGATAAGTAAACTGGCTCGCTGTCAGGTATTTTAACACCTTCCAAAAACCACTTTAGTGCCAAGGGAAAAAAAAGTCCTATGTCGAACTGTTTACAAGACCTCGTGGGGGAAGGAACACCCCCCCAAAAAATGTCAAATGTCTTCGTATACAGGCGGATTAGCCAACCACTCTCTAAAGTGGCAGTGAATTCAGTTCTGCAATGTGACAGAAATATATAAACGGGGCTACTGAATTCAAGGACAGTTTATATTCCTCATACAAAAGGTGTGTGCACGCATATACATAAATACACACACATATATAGTATATACATAATATATATTATAGTATATAGTGTGTACTGCATATAGTATATACTAATATATATATATATATATATATATATATATATACACACACACATACACACACAGGCAGTCCCCGACTTACACCGTTCCCAACTGTACATCTGTCCCCCAGTTACAACGGTGGCTTTTGGGCATGCTGGCACTGTGTACTTCCATGTTCAACAGCAGTTAGTTGCTGTGGAATGACAAGTTCCAGCATGCCGCAGCAGTACATGAGGTGCAAAAATGGGGTGAAATCTTCTTTAAAAGGAAGCACAGAGCAGCAAAACATATGTAAAACCCTTCTTAGCACTATCCAATACTGATAAAAAACATCCTTTTGTGTTAGAGTTACATTTAGATAAATATACTGTTACGACTTGAATACAAATTCAACTTGAAGAACAAACCTTACATGTCCCTACTGCTATACCGGGAAATGCCTGTATGTGTATGTATGTATGTTTGTATATATATATATATATATATAATTATTATATATATTTATATATATATTTATATATATATATATATTTATATTTTGTGTGTGTGTTTCAAGGATATATACCAACCAGTCAATTCTTGAGTGATATGAGTGTGTACACATTATACATAAATATCACCCACATATATAGTATACATTATAAATTTTATTAATATAAATATATATATATATTATATTTATATATTTTATTTTTATATATATAATATTTTTATATATATATTTTAATGCATGTACTTGTATACATATATATGTGTGTGTGTTTATGGATATAAACCAGCCCAGCTCATCACTAAGAACTATCTCAATTCTGAGTGATATAGAATTGTGTGAAGGAGAAGGATGTATACAGCCAAAAACTTTTTGCCACACATTTTCCATACGGGTTTGTGCGTGCACGGGGCGGCACACTCAGCTGACCAGTCCACTTTAGCAGAATACTGATGATGTTGTAATCCTGATTACAAGCTTGCACACACACATACAACTCATAGATTTTATGGAGGAAGTTGTAAAGAAAAAAAAATGAAGTCAGAGAAAGAAACTGCATTAAATACAATCATATAAGGTAAAACATTGTCAGATTCTATAACACACTTCCTCTCGGATAGTTCTGCTTCCGTGCATTTCTTCCCCCCCAACAAAGAATCGTCTGTACACCACAAGTGTACAAATGTTGTAAATTTTTTGTGCAGTTCTTTAAGGGGTGAATTTTTGATGGTTAAACACCTTTTTTTTATAAATTTTTAAGTGGGTGGTGTCCAATGTATTTATAATAGTTTATGCCAGAAATTAGTGAAAATTATGGGTGAACTCTACACCAGCCCATAGCTGCCACGGAGTTCTGTTTCTGGAGCACAGACTGCTAGAATATATGCTAAATGTATCAGTGGCTAAAGGGGTTTTCTCACCTCAATGATAATCTTAAACATGTAGGCAAAGTTAAATAATGTATGTTACCATAAAACAACATACCCACTGCTGTTCTGTTTTTGCTTTCTTTGGTTACAAGAAAATGTTTTATCACCTGCTTGTCTACACAAGCTTCCCTAAGTTACCGACCATCTCTCTGTGCTCTCATTGCTTCAGCTGCCTTGTCCGACCACGGTGATGTCAATCCCTGCTGATTGTTATCATATCAGAGGAGCTTGTTCATCTATGTTACTGACAAGTTTTTAACTCTAGGGGGGTGGCGGGGGGGAGGGGGAGGGGGGGGGGGGGACTTTGTTCACACAGAGGCTTTAAAATGGGCCGTATTTCGGTCCGTAATTACGCGCCGAAGTGCGCAAATTATGGGCTGAAAAAGGCCCTTTCATTACGGTAATCCACAGTTATCTTAGCGAAAAACTATGTGATTACGGTCTCCTCTCCCCTGCTCGGCGTAAATCCGCTGGGCGGGGCGAAGATAAGCGGACATGTGAATACCAGAGGCGTATACGCGCCGCTGGATAATGCAAGTCAATGGGCCGGCGAAGTGCCGCCCCCCCGCTCTCTCCCCCGCTCCCGCCCCGTCCACGGCGTAATTGCGGGGCGTAATTACGTCCCGCAGTTAAGCCGTGTGAACATAGCCTAAAGCTCTTTAGCCTTGTGCACTACAGATTACAAACCACCTGCACTTATGTCACTGTAACAGGCGCAGCCAGGAATAACAGAGCTAATATCCCAATCACTGCTATAGAACCACCCACAGCCTAACCAGGAAGTGTGAGCCTGAAGCAGGCTCTGTGAAATAATGGCCTACTTGTGCCAAATAAAATATGAAAAAAATATATACCCTCCTCCGCTTCTCCATTCTAGCACTGGGTCTTTCCAGTCGTTTATTTACTTTTCACTCTCTTCTGATCAGGATGTCAATCAGCAGCTCCAGCAGTCACACACCCCTGCTCACACCACTGTTCATGTCCGAAGGGGGATTTCAGGGAGTGGCAAGTGACTGTTTCAGCGCCAATCAGGGCTGCAGCGGTAACATCCTACTTGGAAGTGAATGGAAGGTAAACAAGAGACCAGAGAGACCCAGTGCTTTAACGGAGGAGCAAAAGAAAGGGAGTACAGTTTTTTTCTTTACTTTGCATTTGGCACCAGGAGCCTAATATTTGATTTTTTTAAACCAGACAATCCCTTTAAAAAGAAGTTATCTTGATTTTTCCAATTTAAGCTACTACTTCTCCTCTGAGGTTGTAAGAGTGGGCTAAGGGCCCCCAAAAATAAAGATATATCGTATTTGGGCTGTGCACACACTGCAGCAAATCTGATGTAGTATAGAAGATATTTTCACGGTTTACAAAAACAGTGAAAAAAGACAAGCAAAAAGATGCAACGTTACAGTAACTTGTAAAACACTTCCTCAGTATTCAGCAAAGCACTGAATAAGAAACCTTTATATCAACCGTCTTTAGGGAAGGTTCACAAGTAGCAGATTTATCGCAGAAATTAACTGTCAAATGTATTCTATACATATGAATGTGGTCTAAGCAATGCATGGATTTCTGAGAACCCTATCCAGGTGAATGTAACAGAAATTCCTGCACTAAAATGTTAATATCCCCTTAGAACAAGAAATGCTCTTTATTTCAGCCTCAAGAACTAAGTTCTGTCAATTAAACAGATATCTGAGAAATACCAATACAATCAATAGTGACAGATGAGAAAAAAAAAAAAAAGGAAGAAGCTGCAGCTGGATAGAGTCTCGGTAGAGTCTTCTTCTGCTCCCCTCCCCTCTCTTTAGACTCTTAGGGGCAGCATGAAGTACTGATTTATGAGAAGTTAATTGAAAAAGTACAGTGCCTGTAAAAAGCCAGATTGATCCACCATGGATGCTACATGAAAACAAGACTACATCCAAACCAGGATAGCCAAAGGATCTATAGTTTTGCTTGTAAAAGCTCAGTATCGTGGCAAAATTATGCAGTTACTGCCCCCGCCACCCTTCCATATGGCCATGCTGTCGTTCATTTACAGCAGCTGTAGCATGGGAACCTGGCCTTATTAAGATTAAGCTACTTTACTACTAGATTTAGTTCTACACACACATTATATTACTGCATTACCCTATAAAGTCCTTTCACAAAAGCCATAAAACATAGGGGAGCACTGCAATAACTTGATGCCAATTAAGAATAACAATTTGACATCATATTTAAAGCACACTGGAATACTTCCTGAAGCGGCATTCTGCATATACACTCATAGAAAAGATGAAAGTTATGTGTTTTCAAGAAGACCACCAATTTATAGCACAGGAAATGTATAGCAGGTTAGAGAGATCTTAGGCTGCTTTCCCATGGCAAGGGAAAATATCCGGGTTTGGCAGGACGGGTATTTGTCGGTTTGTGGGCCGTCCCCTCGTCCGCAGGGGGACGGCTTTTCTCCGCGATGACGCGAGAAAAGCCCTCCAGTTGAGGCTGTTCATATTCTTCAGTCCGGAAAACGGAAAGAATGATCATGCTCAATGTTTTTTCGTAGCGGACCAGTGGGACGGAAAAACAGACCCGCCCCCCCCAGGCGGAAAACCCGTGCAGTGGGGACTGCTGCACGGGATTTCCATATAGCACAATTGTGCTATCCCCATGGGGATATGCCCTTAGAAGGTATTTATTGATAGGAAAAGCGACATTTTACTGAGCATAAACACATAATTAAACTGTTCACCTTTTTAGAACAAAGTTTCAGAGCAGGATACTCTGTTACAAGCTCACACTATTTACTAAATTATAGTTGGGAGGACCAACCCAGCTCTTAACTAAAAACTCAAATCTCAATTCTGAGTGATGTAGCATTGTGTGAACCTTAGGAGAAGGATGTATACAGCCAAAAACGAAAAACTTTTTGGCACACATTTGCCATCATAAGTTGTCCTCCAATTTTTGAGAAGATAAAAAGTGCGGGAAATTGGTAAAGGCATTATTTAGAAGAGTACATTTTCTGTGAAGTCGGTTGAAATATACCGACTCCAAATTTAGCATCAACATAAAACATTTAGGGCATGTCCCCACGGCACGGGTTTGCGGCCGGTTTTTCAGACGGTTTTTGCGGTTTGGAAGGACCGTCTGATAAAACCGGGCCGCAAGCAAAACGAGCACACTGTGCTCCTTGGAAAACCCCTGCAGCCGTTCCCCCGGTATTTGTCCGTTGCTGTGTAAACGGGCCCTTAAGGGGTTGTCCTGTTCTTTTTTTTTTCCATTCCATTAATTAGGCTTACTATGGGTAATAGTGGCTATATAAGCTTCATTGATGTGTCTAGTGTTTGTGTGTTTAATACTTTTATTTTTATTGATATGTGTATAGTAGTAAGTGATGATGTTCCCACCTAATACAAAAAAGAACCGGAAACCCCTTAAATATTAGTATTAATATTGTTGAGTTAATTTAGTAAATGCCTAGCTTATTGCTTATTTACTTCAACAGGAATTTTGGAAAATTTAGCAATTCTAATCATATAATTATCTGATTGTACAGTCAAAAGATTTGCTAACTGGATCCAGAGCCCTGGAGAAAACATCTTTCGATGTAAGTAATCCGTGTTCCAGCCTCTAAATATTTTTAACATGGAAAGAGGAGGGAAAAATTGTTGGGATCATACAGTTGAAACCAAAAGTTCACATACACCGTATAAAGAAACATCTGCATGTTTTTCTCACTATCTGACATGAAATAAAATTAAACCTTACCGGTTTTAGGTCAATTAGGAACCAAAATTATTTATATTTTCCAAATGCCAGAATAATGAGAGAGAGAGAATTGTTTGAGGCATTTTTATTACTTTCTGCAAAGTCAAAAGTTTCCATACATTTAATTAGTATTTGGTAGCATTGCCCTTAAGCTCTATGACAAACATTTTGGATATCCTTCCATAAGCTTCTCACAATAGTAGGCATTTTGGCCACTTTCCTCGCGGACAGACTGGGTGTAACTGAGGCCATGTTTGTAGGTCACTTTGCTCACACCCAGCATTTTCAGCTTTGCACCATAAGTTTCCAATAGATTGAGATCAGGGATTTGTGATGGCCACTCATAAACATTGACTTGGTTATCCTAAAGCCATTTGAACCAGTTTGGCAGGATGCTTCGGGTCCATTGATCATTTGGATGACCATTTTGCCCCAAGATTTTTAACTTTTTGGCTGATTGTACTTGAGATGTTGTGCTTCAGTCTTGACACATTAATCTTCTTTCCTCATTGGATGCATCTTTTTGTGAAGTGCTCCAGTCGCCCTCTGCAGCCAAAAAAAAAAAAACACACATGAGGCTGCCACCCCGAAACTTGTGTTGATAGTTGGGATGTTGTTCTTAGACTTCCAAGCTTCTCCCTTTTTCCTCCAACTGTAATGATGGTCATTATGGCCAAACTGTTAAATTTAAGTTTTGTCAGACCATAGGACATGTCTCCAAAAAAAGGTAGGTCTTTGTTCCTGTATGCATTTGCAAACAATAATCTGGCTTTTATATGTTTCTTTTGGAGTAAGGCTTCTTCCTGGCAGAGTGGCCTTTCAGCCCATGTTGATGCAGTACTTGTTTCACTGTGGAGAATGACACGATCTTAACAGTTTCAGTCAGCATCTTCACAAAGCCTTTTGCTTCTCTTCTTGGGTTGATATGCACATGCCAGACCAAAGCACGTTCAATCTCTGAGGTAGAGACCATAAACCCGTTCTTTCTGAGCAAGGTATGATGGTAGACATTGCCATGTTGTTGTGTAACGTGTGTTTAATTCATCAAGCATAGATATGACATGGCTCCTTCATAGTATTGGAAATTGCAACCATGGAGGATCAAGGACTCTGCGAGTCCACGATTCTCTTCCTGATATCTTGGCTTTAGGCTTTCCCATGATGTTACACACAGAAGCAGTGTGTTTCTGGTTTGCTTTAAAAATACATCCACAGGTGTGTCTATAGATCAGGGCTGTGGAGTCTGCAAGCCGAAGCCCCGACTCCTCAATTTCCCAAATCTCGTCTCCTGGACTCCTAATACATGCGCGCATGTTTAAGTGATAACTTTACTGTAGTAAAATGGGTAACATCAGGCTGTTTATTACCTATATGATCACAATAATCAGCTTACTTTTTTTTTTTTAGGTTGTACAGACACGGACAAGCAAAGGGTAATAATGTTTTTTTTGATTCTTTGAACAATGTGGGGTAGGAGTTGATGAAAAAGTGTTTTTGTATCAAGTCCAGTCGCACAAACATTGGGAATGTGTAGAAGAGACTGGGACTCAGATTTTGGTCAAGATATGCTTGAATCTGATTCAGAGCCAGAAGGATTCAGGCAGTGCTGAAAACCAAAGGTGGATTTCCCAAATACTATCAAAATAAAAAATTAACACTTTGATTTTTAGGAGCAAAACTGTAATTTAAGCATGTTTAAATACTTGCAAGTCAAATTAATGTATAAGATCGGTAAGATAAATGTATATAAAAATTACAGTAGCCTCATGTACAAAGTTGTAGTGGAGGGTGAGATATGGAGCCTGAAAGTCACAAGTTCAAACCATTGTTACCCTTTTGCTTGTCAGTGTAAAATATATTTATTGGAGATGACTTTAGAACACAAAAAAATTTTAAATATTCAAAACACTGCAGGACATTTGTGAAGTCTCTGAATTTGTTTGAGAAATAGTATTGCCTCCATCAGAACCTGCATACATAACCTCACATTCTGATCTATTTTTTCCCCAGGATGAGTACGGCCTCTCTACACTAACTTGGGTTGGTGGCAAAGTGGTGACCACATGGGCAACATCTCTAACAATGTCAGAGTATGAAGGAATTGCCTCAGACACAGTCAGTTTTGATGAATGGTTAAATTCTTCTACTTCTTTGAAAACAGGTGAAAAATTTTGCTGAAATCTGTTTCCCATGTGGTCGGGATCATTTCCCCTGGGGCAGCGCTTTGCCTGCTCCAGGTCATCAATTACACTCCTCATGTGATGAGGCTGAAGATATGGGAGCAGTAGCACTGGCCGGACCCAATTCCTCTTGCTCTTTGCACTGCATCGAACTAACTGGACCAATTATTTTTATATTTTGGGATCGGTTTTCCCTTTTTATGACGACTCCGACTCCTGCAAAATAGCCACCGACTCCGACTCCACAGCCCTGCTATAAATTAACTCGGACGCTGCCAATAAACTTATCAGAAGCTTCCAAAGACATATCATCATACGTGTCTCAAATAGTTTAAAGGCATAGTAATCCTAGTGTATGTAAATTTTTGACTTTGCAGAAAGTAATAAAAATACCTTAAAAAAAATTCTTCCTCTCTCATTACTCTGGCATTTGGCAAATATAAATAATTTTGGTAATCCTAACTGACCTAAAACGGGTAAGGTATATTCTGATTTCATGTCAGATAGTGAGAAAAACATGCATATGTGTCTTTTTATATAGTGTACAGTCTGGTTCCAACTGTAGATTTAAGCTAACAATCAGAATAGCTAAAACCCTCTGAGCTTTACACTTGCAATACATTTTAGGGCTCATGCACACTGCAATATTACAGCTCCATTTTTCATGTAGAAATTATAAGGTTTCCATGAGAACTCTACTGTGCCTCCATTTGCCACAGTTTTTCAACAGAAAAGAAATTAGTATTCCTGCTTTAGAAAAGTCCAAATGAGTTACTGTGGCAGTGCACGGGTTGCATAGTTTCACATGAAATAAGCTATACAGGCTCCATACAGAGGACTTAAGGGCATGTCCCCACGGCAAGGGTTTTCGGCCGGTTTGCAGTTTTTCAGACCACCTGAAAAACCAGCCGAAAAGGAGCATAATGGTGCTCTATGGAAAACCCGTGCACCAGTCCCCACTGCACGGGTTTTCTGCCCGGCGGTCCGGCGGCAAAACATTAAGCAAGCACCAGCTTCCATACGGTTTTCGGACGGAATCTGTGCTTCTCAATGGGAGGGGGGAGGGCTCTTCTCCGCTCATCGCGGAGAAAAGCCGCCCCTCTCCTCCCTCCTGCGGCCGTGGGGACGGGCGCAAAACAGGACAAATACCGTCTGGTTTGCCTATGCCGTGGGGATGCGCCCTAACAGTCTTTAACATACTACCTGGGACCATGTTCTAATCACTCAGTACAAAGATCAGAACAGCATTCAACCTGCTCAGTACTATGACAAGCATAGAAATGTATAGGGCTCCTAAGTGGTGAATATGGGGAGAAGTATCCTCAACAGAAGCTTTAATACAGATATACACTATGCAACTTCCTCTTGGACAGGGGAAGAGCACATGTCTCCAGGATGCAGCTGTTCTAGCCCACTCTCTAACACGAAACCTCAAGCCATACTGATACATAAAAACAGTTTGTTTCTTATCATAACTCAAATACAGAGAGAACCAAGGACTTCTGCTTATCCTCCATAATTCTGTTCTGCTGCAACGTAGGACTTCTAACGTCAAGCTGATGCCTTCAGTGACATCAATAAGTCTGGCTGTTATGCTTTAGTCTTTTGGAATCTTGGGAGGCGGTGGGGGTGGGTGACAGTCAATTAATTCTCATTGAAATAACTAATTTTCTGGCAATTTTCCATAGAAAAAAAAAAAGATACAAACAAGGTGAACTCTCATAATAGCCACAGCAGAAACTGGACTTAAAGGGGTTTTGCCACAATCTCATCTCATACCTCCTGCATCCAGCTCTTCAGCTCTGTGTGCTCAGAAGGAGGCGTGTGTGATTTGTTTGAATTGCCTATCATGTGACCCAGCAGGAAGACATCACCAGGCCTTTCCTCTCTCTAGTCGAAGAAAGATCTGCTTACGTAAAGCATTGTGAGTAGTTCAGAGGTAAAAGTTTTGCCTCCAGGCACAAGGGTCCTAGGTTCAAATCCCTGCAGGAACCAAACCTGAGGATTTTTTTTACTCTTTATCAATGCACACACCTCATTGAGGTTTCTTTTTTATTTATTTGCACTGTTTGACTAATTACTAAGGAGCACAGAGGACGGGAGTAGAATGACAGCACCCGGATTTGAACACTCAGTAGCTGCCTGAGAGGAGAGGTGATGTCTGAGGTGATGTGCGACCAGCAGTGAGGCGCTCTCAGCCCTGGTCGTATCCCCTGGAGACGAGCTGTAAACAATGGATCACTAAAGGAGCAGCTAATACAAAAACGGTCCAGAATTTTTAATAATGATGAATGGTGAAAATGTTTGTTATTTCATTTGCAAGCTTCCCACGTCAATTCTACTTCGTGGCAAAACCCCTTTAAGAAAGCATCATCTATCTACAGACAGCTGCTTTAGGGTTCTTGTCCCTCACAATTACTAAGTAGCATTCTAGATGGCTAGATTGAGATATCTTCAATGAGAATCTGTATCCCTGAACCTCCCTCTCTGGAGGGAAAAAAAATCAGGTAGCATCTAAGGCAAGCTCTTTATTAAAGACACAGACACACTGCCATACTCAAAAGCTGGACTAAAAAAAAAAAATAACCCATTATGAGACGATATAAGCCCCAGTGCACAATACTAATGAGCAATTGCTCACACACCTATCCATGAGGGAGACAAGTGCTTAGTTAAAAAACTGCATCTAGGGTAAGGACCAGTTCACATCAGTATGCAGAAAAGCCACAGTATCATACAGGGGAGATTGTTCAAATGCAAAAATACTGACAAACAACCACTTACACGGCTACTTTCCCTGAAAGGGAATTGCAATTACTATTGCACAAAGTTAAGGCTTATAGAGAATACCAGTTATATAATTATGTCTGGTGCTCCATGCTGGCTTACAACCAAGTGACAATGATATTATTCAATTGAGCAGGTTGCCAGAAAATTCCAAGTGCCCAGCATAAAGTACTGAGACCTCTTTCTCCCCAGCTTTACAGGGCAAAGATACATTTATATTGGGAAATTGTAATATGCTGGGCAAAGCATGGCATGGCTGACAACAATTGGTGTAACACACATAACTAAACAACTGGCACCCTAAATAAGCCTTTCCTATATACAATTGTAATACTAGCCATCAACCCCTTAAAGGGGTTTTTCCAGGACGTGCCTTATCTGCTAAGAAGCAAAATGTAAACAAAGCAATGCTGAACTGAGAGAGAGACACAGCCAGAACACAGAGCCATGCATAAGGGATCGTGTGAAATGTTCACTCAAAGAATCAAACTACAACTAGTGGATTCTGTATACAAACGACAACAGCTTTCTCCACAGCAGATTGAAAGCTTCTTCAGCCTCTGAATGCTCCTTCTTGTTCCCCTGTCATCAGATAAAGCAGGGATCTACTCAGATAATCACACTACAAATAGTGGTTTCTGTATACAAAAGACAACATATTTCTACCCGGTGCCTTGAAAGCTTCTTCAGCTCCCTCTCATCAGATAAGAAGTGTTCTCTGCTCAAGCCCGGCCAGCAGCTCTTGTCACTCTGTGCAAGCTTTTAAGTAACTAAGGGCAGGTAAGGCAGCCTGTAGCTCTCTCAGACTGTAATTTTTGTAATCACATATATTTAGAAAAGTTATTAAATACCCATTTTGGAGGATCACACGTCAACATTACATCATGGCAAAACCCCTTTAATGGATAGTATGCGTGTGAGTGGTTGTTTATCAGTATTTTTGTACTTGAGCAAAGTCCCCTATATGCTACTGTGGCTTTTCTGTATACTGGTATGAACTGTATACCTCCTATTCAGAGGTATCCTTACTCCTATCAATCATGAAAGAAAATGATGGCTACTTTTGTTTAGCCACTGTATGGCTGACCTGGATACACATTCTCAGGATTGTACGGACCTGAGCTAACTGATCCAACATGATTTAAATCTGCCCTGAGCAGATAAAACTTTAGAAATCACAAGTGAAGAACATTTTTACGGTTTCAGAATCTTAGACTATTAATTCAAAAATAGTGGTGTGACCTTTCTGTTAAGAGCAAATGCCAGTCTGCTTAAAATACAAACTCTTAAGAAGATCCAAACTACTTTGGTGTTTCCCAGTGTCAGAGTGAATTTAAACCATGGTGAACATTACCTACTTCATATCTAAATCCACACAGCACCATGCTGAAAATAATCCATGCCCATAATATTACACCCTAATAATTAAAATCAAGAACATGGATATATTTAGGGGAATCCTAAAGGGGAAATTTCCATCTACAACATTTATGACTTATTACAATAGGTGCCTAATAGATGTGTGACCAGTCTCTGGGACCCTAAGTATTGAGAACAAGGGTCCTGTGCAGATGCCATTAATGTTAACGATAATTCACATTTCAATGTCCCAGTGTACGAGCATGATTACTAGAATACCTCCTGTTAGCATTCTAGAAGATTCTGGCCATGCACATTGAAAAACCTTTTTACTACCCTGCCTTTTTTATAGTCCGTGCTGCTGCAGGCAATGTGATTATTGAAAGGCTATTACGCTTTTGTTCCTGCCCAGATTTAAGAGGATTTTCACCCAAAATATAAAACAGAAAAGCTATATTAAAATGGCACCTAATATCACTGTATATCCTGTTCTCTCAGCCTGTAAAAGGCAACAGAAAATTAAAAACCTGTTGAGATCTAGATTTTCCTTGCTGGTCTACCAGCGATGAGGTCACGTACCATGCTCATGTGACACTGCAGCCAATCACTTCCCTCTGTGTTTATATGTCGCAGGCAAGTGATTGCAGAGACCAGGGACTGGTTCACAGTCATGTGAGTGATGTATGTTGTGAGGTCATCGTTGAGGGACCAGCGTAGTAGTGTCAGAACTGGAGCATGTGAGTATTTAAAAAAAAAAAAAAAAACTTCAGGACAGCAGTAGGGGAGTTTTAAAAACTAATGGGAAACCCTT
Organism: Phyllomedusa bahiana; assembly: GCA_025379985.1. NCBI lineage: Eukaryota > Metazoa > Chordata > Amphibia > Anura > Hylidae > Phyllomedusa > Phyllomedusa bahiana. The sequence goes on from JAODAL010008987.1 coordinate 82,502, forward strand.
ATAAAGGGGTTGTCCACCTCATTAAAAGGTCACTTAAATAGCACCCATGGCTCCATGTAAAATAAAAAAAGTGGTACTCACCTTCTTCTGGTCCCCTGTTCAAGCAGCGCCTCTTTCCGGTCTCCTGTCAACACACCGTCACTTCCAAATTGGGACGTCGTCGCTGATTGCTTGCAGTGGCCACGTGCCACTAATTTACCATTCAGAAGCGACAGCATGTCAACGGAGAACTGGAGAGACGTGCCGTCGGAACCAGGCACCAGAGGAAGGTGAGTATCTTTTTTACTTTATTTGGGGACTGGAGACTATTTAAATTACTTTTTAATGAGGTGGACACACCTTAAATTGACTCTATTACCCCATGCAACAACTATAACCCTAACCTTTACAGAACCCTAGGGGATAGGCGACATTGGTGTACATTACAAAACAGGTCCGGTGCCTCTTCTGCAATGGAGGTTCCTAATGGAAATTATTTATATTTGCCAAATGCCAGAATAACGAGAGAGAGAGAATTATGGCAACATCTGAGTTAGAGATACAGCTGTGGATGTTTTTTTTAATGCATACCAGAAACACACTGCTTCTGTGTGTAACATCATGGGAAGTCTAAAGAAATCAGCCAAGATGTCAGGAAGAGAATTGTGGATTATACAAGTCTGGATCATCCTTGGGTACAATTTCCAGATACCTGAAGGTGCCTCATTTATCTGTGCAAAGAATTTATGCAAGTACAAACAAGATGGGAATGTTCAATCATCATATCGCTCAGGAAGGAGACGGGTTCTGTGTCTCAGAGATGAACACGCTTTGGTCTGACATGTGCATATCAACCCAAGAACAAAAGCAGAAGACCTTGTGAATATGATGGCGGAATCTGGTAAGAGTGTGTCATTATCCACAGTGAAACGAGTATTGTATCAACATGGGCTGAAAGACCATTCTGCCAGAAAGAAGCCATTACTCCAAAAGACACATAAAACCCAGATTAATGTTTGCAAATGCACACAGGAACAAAGACCTACATTTTTGGAGACTTGTCCTGTGGTCTGACTAAACTACAATTGAACCATGATGACCATTGTTGCGTTTGGACGGAAAAAGGAGAAGCTTGGAAACCTAAGAACACCATCCCAACTGTGAAACACAGGAGTGGCAGCATCATGTTGTGGGGTTGTTTTGTTGCAGAAGGGACTGGTGCACTTTACAAAATAGATGGCATCATGAGGAAAGAAGATTATGTGGCAATACTGAAGCATCATCTCTAGACATCAGCCAGTAAGTTAAAACTTGGGCAGAAATGTGTCTTCCAAATGGACAACAATCTGAAGCATACTGCCAAACTGGTTACAAAGTGGCTTAAGGATAAGCAAGTCAATGTTTTGGAGTAGTTATCACAAAGCCCTGGTCTCAAACCTATTGAAAATTTATGGGCAAAGCTGAAAAGTCAGGTGCGAGCAAGACGACCTACAAACATGGCTCAGTTACACCAGTTCTGTCAGGTGAAATGGGCCAAAATTCCTACCAACTATTGTGAGAAGCTTGTGGAAGGAAATTCAAAATGTTTGACCCAAGTCATACAGTTTAAGGGCAATGCTACCAAATACTAATGAAATGTATGTAAACTTTTGACTTTGCAGAAAGAAATAAAAATGCCTTAAAAATTCTCTCTCTCATTATTCTGGCATTTGGCAAATCTAAATATTTGGTAATCCTAATTGACCTAAAACGGGTAAGGTTTATTCTGATTTCATGTCAGACAGTGAGATGTCACCATTTTTTTTTCTTTACTACCGCTTTACAAAATGTTTTTCTTTGTGAGAAGTTTTTTTAATCCCTTCCTGATACAACTATTTTTGGGAACGACACTTTGGTTTTTTCATCTCTGCCTTCCAAGAGCCATTACTAATTTTCTATCAACATATGAGGGCTTGGTTTTTTTGCAGGACAAGCTGTATTTTTTAATACCATCTAATGTATCATATAACTTATTGGAATGTTTTGTTGGGTGGAACAAGAAAGAAAAAATGATTGCATCATTTTTGTTGGTTTTGTTTTTATAGAGTTTACCATGAGGTATAAAATGGCCTGATAGCTATATTCTGTATGTAAGCACGACTCTAGCTATACTAAATTTATATCATTGTTTTTTATGTTATTTTGCCATTTAAAAAAAAAAACAAAAAAAAACAACTTTTTTTAAAACCTACTTTGCATATTCATTTTCTCAGACCCATAACTTATTTCTTTTTCCATCTATGGACCTGTGAGAGTTTGTTTTTTGTGGACTGAAGTCTAGTTTCTATTGGAGTCCCATATGAGTTTTTCTGATTCTATTTTTTAACGTATTTCTCTTGTCAATCTAATCGATATTTACCTAGTCCTGTCCAGAGAGCAATAGAGCGATCAATGTGTCATTACCTACTATTTGTAATGAGACTACATGCAGATAAGAAATTCATGGAGCACCAACAGTAAAATGAGATCAGTCTGCCCTGCAATTTGTGGAGTTTTCTCTTTATTACCAAAACCTCTAGGGTGCTTTCACACAGCACAGTTTTGATGTAGTTTTAACTGCTCTCCAATTATGTGCCTTTTTATTACCAGAAAGGTTTTTTTTCACTTATCTAAACTGTTTGGAAAGTGACTAATCAATTAGTGTGTTTGTAATCCACTAGACTTCAAACACAGTCATTGATTACTTACTTGAAACTCCTTTCCGAACAATTTAGACAACTGAAAGAAGATTGCTAGTAATACAGGCAGTTAAATTGGAGCACAGTTATGACTGCACCAAAACTGCACTGTGTGAAAGCAACCCAAGGCTCCTGATGAAAACACAGCAGCCATAAAATATGCAGGTCTGAGGGGGAGGGGGGGTTGATACTTTGTATTTTAAACATCTTAGCAGCATACTGCAGGTGCTACAATGAATTATATTTGCTAGCCAGATACTATTGCTGAACTTGATCTACAGTGGTAATATTAGAATACATAAAAAGACTAATAGCTAACAGATCTCATTGATTATAGGGGTGCTTTCACATAGCGCAGTTTTGGTGCAGTTTTAACTGCGCTCCAATTAAACTGCCTTTGTAACCAGCAAGCTTCTTTCAGTTGTCTAAATTGTTCAGAAATGTGTTACAAGTAAGTAAATAGTTAGTATGTTTGAAGTCTTGTGGATTACAAACACACTAATTGGTTACTGACTTTACAAACAGTTTAGACAACTGAAAGGCCGTGTTCACACGGCTTATTCCCGACGGATTTGTGAGCCGTATTGAGCTCACAAATCCGCCGTGAATAAGGGGCGGGACGGGGCGTGGCCGGTGCGCGGCGGGGGCGCCGCTCCCGGCCCCATAGAAATGCATTGTTTAGGCGCGTACGCGCCGTAAATAATAATGTTCATGTCACTTTCTCCCCTGCGCGATTCGCCGAGCGGGGAGGAGCGACGAATCCACTGTTCTCTATGAGAGCAGTGGATTACCGTAATTACTACTTGGGCCGTTACGCATGAATGGCAGTTAACGGCGCCAATCCGCGCAAAATAGCCTGCGAACGAGGCCTAGAAGCTTGCTGGTAATGAATGCAGTTTAATTGGACACAGTTAATACTGCATCAAAACTGCCTGTGTGAAAGCACCCTAATAGTTTTTTGTATAGGAAAAGTGTCTTATATATTTTTTTAAAAAAAAATTCCCAGTATTTTCTTACTTTTTTCATTACATTTGGGGGCTGTACGGGTTTTAAAGGGCCAGTTAGCAAAACCCCACTTAAAAGAAAAGGGGCCCTAAACAGGTAAGGGCCTGGGGAAAAAATTACTGGTTTTCCCCCCTTCCCCCCCGGCCCCCTTTTGGCTGCCCGTCCTTGCTCCCTCCCCGGGATGGAACATAAAGCATGGGCCCGGTCTCTTTTTTTGGGTCTTTACTTTAGGAAAAGCATACTCATACGGGGTCTTTTACGGGAACCCCGGTGTTTTTTTAAAAAAGGTTTTAGGTAAATTTTAAAAAAATTTTTAAATAAGGAAAAATTAGGATATAAACCTTTAATAATTGGAAAATAAAAGTTGTATTTTAATAGTAGATTAAATAAACTGGGGAAAAAGGGGGTAAAGGTTGGCTATGACAAATTGTAGCATGTATTCTAGTACACTCAATATGGAGTGCAGTTAGGCCACTGCACGGTTTTTCGGCCGTTTTTTCAGGCGGTTTTTCAGCCCGCCTGAAAAACCGTCCGAAAATGAGCACAATTGTGGTCTATGGAGAACCCGTGCAGCGGTCCGGCGGCAAAACAATATATAAGCACAATCTTCCGTCCGGGTTTCGGACGGAATCTGTGCTTCTCAATGTGAAGAGGGAGGGCTTTTCTCCGCTCATTGCAGAGAAAAGCGGCCCCCGCTCGGCCGTGGGGACGGCCGCAAAACAGGACAAATACCGGCCAGCAAGCCATGGGGATGCGCCCTTAAAACTGCACCAACAGTGCACTGTGTGAAAGCACCCGAAGAGTAATTTATACGTAGGAAAAGTGTTTAGGTAATATTTTACATTTAATAAGGTAAATTAGGATATAAACCTTTAACAATTGGAAAATAAAAGTTGTATTTTAAAAGTAAATAAATTGGGGTAAAAAGGGGTAAAGGTTGGCTATGACAAATTGTAGCATGTATTCTAGTATACCCAATACCCAAAGGGGTCCTTTTTTGAATTTTGGTGGAATCATTTTATCTCTTCATTTAAAAATTAACAGTTTTTCATGAGATTTGATTTGAACAAAAATATCCCTTTTGAAAATACTGTTCCTTTAAAAGGGATGAGGCAGGATTATTCAGAAAAAATGAGAGTTGACATGGTTGCCTGACAGTAGTAAACACTTCTATTGACTTATGTGTGGAGAAACCACTTGTCACCAAGGACGTGAATCTGTGTGTACCTTTAGACTAACATTTTACACTTGTATACCTTATAGGTGAAACATACAACAGACCATGTGCATTAAAAAGCAAATAGTGGAGAGGCAAACAATCACATCATGTCTTGAGGCTTAACATATAAAAACCGTAATCTGATTGGCTACAAGAGGCAACATTGGGCTAAATAAAATAAAAAATTAACAGGATCTGATGAGTATATGGCTGCTCAACTGATATTACTAAACTGCTGTTACAGTTTTAACTATGTTGACATAACAAACATCCCATTCTCCCTTAGGGAGTGGATCAGGTTTAGTCCCCAAGCGAGCAGTTATCTGGCAAATGGAGTTTGCAAATATTAAAACGCACTATTGGGACAGTGGCCCTGACAGAGCCGCTGGAGGCTTTGTGTTATCTACAGGGCAGAACAGAAGACTTGCTGTAATAGCAGGGACAATGAAAACAGGATGTGAGAGAGCCTGTCAAGATAACTTTGTGGTTTAACCCTTTCACAACCAGAAGGAGCTAGACAAATCTTAATGTGCATCAGACACCAAGATTCTGTGTCACAGGTCAAGGTCAGTATTTCTCAGACATAATGAGGGGAGGGAAGTAAAATGGCACAAAATCTACAGTATTGAAAAAAAAAAAAATTATGCTTCCCAAAAATTGTTGCTAGTAATGTAAATACATTGTCTATACAGGTTCTCATGGCTAGAGATAAGCAGTATTTATTTACTTATGTTGTTTATATAGCAGAAACATATTGAACAGCATTGTACAAAGCTCAGTGCAGTCCTTAATAGGACTTATGATCTAATTTTCAAAAACAAACAAATCTATTATAATGTTTTTAGAATGTAGAAAAAAAATGGAATACCCAAATGAAACATATGCAAAAAATTTTAAATTCCACACAGATCGGATCCAAACCCAGGACCCCAGCTATGTAAGATCACAGCGCTAACCACTGTGCCACCAAACTATCTATAAAGTAGTTATTGCGTGGGTGCCATTTTTATGGATCTTGTACAATAATCACATTGAAGCCTGAAAGTGAATTAAAGATTGCAGGCAACCACACACAAAATGGAGATTCTACATGTTAAGGATGTTACTTTATATCTGGTAATACACTAAAGATTTATTATGGCCCTATAGGCTGATTAGCACATTAATGAGCATGGCAGTTGCCGACTAACGGCAAACGTATGTCTAAAAGTGAATGTTTGTTGGATTTTTTGGTTCCCCACGTCCAGGTCGCCCCTACAGCACTCTGTCCAATCGCGCCCCAGGCTCTGTCCAGGTGCCGCCTCCAGCGCCTCGCCCAGGGCGCGCCCTCCACCCTCTTCCGGTGCGCGCCTACAGGCCTCGTCCCAGTCCGCCACTAAGCGCCTCTGTCCCAAAAGAGTGCGGCCTACAGGCTATGTTCCCAGGTTTCGCGCCCTACTGTCCCAGGTGTGCGCCTCATGTCCCAGTGTGTCGGCCTCTGTCCCAGGTGCGGCGCCTCTGTCCCAGGTGCGCGCCCTACAGTGCCTCTGTCCCAGGTGCGCGCCTCTGTCCCAGGTGCGCGCCTCTGTCCCAGGTGCGCGCCTCTGTCCCAGGTGCGCACCCAACAGTACCTCTGTTCCAGGTGCACGCCCGAGAGTATGTTCACATGGCTGGACCTAATTTTTGGATCTAGAGCGCTGCGTAATTTGCATCCAATGCACAGGTGCATGTTTGGATGCGTTTTGGCTGTAGCAGAAATGCACCGATCCAAAAGACGCATCACAAGATGCATGTAAACACGCATCGGCAATCACTCGTCTGGACGCTGATGCATGTTTTACATTGAAAACAATATAAATCACACTGCACATTGTAAGATACATGTTTGGGTCAGTTTATGGTCTGTAACACGGATCCAAACACACATCTAAAAACGTATCCCAACACGGAGTCAACACCCCGTGTGAACATACCCTTAGGGTGCTTTGACACAGTGCGGTTTTTGTGCAGAAATGTACAACATTAATTGCTGTGCCTTTCTGCACAAAAAACTTATAAAAAAATGCACCAAAACGTGCTCCATGTGAAGGCATCCTAAGGGTATGTACACATGATGTACACATCGTTTCTTTCAGGAGCTCGCGCTAATATGCACGTACTCCCGCGCCAATTGACATTCATTACTCGCGGCACGTATTCGCCGCAAATAATTGACATGTCACTTATCTCCCTGCACGTACAATACGATCGTGGGAGAGGAGGCGTTATCCATAGTTCTCTATGAAAACTATAGATTACTGTAATTTCGGCGCTGAAATTACGCCATGTGAACATACCCTTACAGTGCCTCCACCACACGTGTGCGCCCTACAGTGCCTCAACCACACGTGTGCGCCCTACAGTGCCTCCACCACAGGTATGCTCCCTACAGTACGACTACCACAGGTGTGCTCCCTACAGTACTTCTACCACAGCAGTGTGCCTTAGGCTAGGTTCACACGGTGTATTTGCAGGGCGTAATTACGCCCCGCAATTACGCCGTGTGACCGGGGGCGGGGGCGGGAGGGCGGGACTGTGCAGGGGGCCGGCACTTCGCCGGCCCATAGACTTGAATTGCTAGCGGCGCGTATTTGCGGCTAGTAATTCACATTACTAGCCGGGCGGGGAGAGGAGACGTAATCCATAGTTCTCTATGAGAACTGTGAATTACCGTAATGACTGGCCGTTTTCGTCCCGTAATTGGCGCACTCCGGCGCATAATTATGGACCGAATTTTAAGCCGTGTGAACATGGCCTTACAGTGCCTCTACCACAAGTGTGCGCTTTAATTTTAATGCCTCTTCCCAAGTCTGCACCCCTTAGTGCCTCTGCCCCAGGTGTATGGTTGAACCTGGCTGATATTTGATCTACCCAGCTAAAAACAAACTGCACTGGTTCCAAACTTATAAGGGTGCCCTTCTGTTCCTTTCTTCCCTAAGAAGGTTCTCCACACTACCCAGGTCTCTAGGGCTATGTTGCATTATTTATTTGCTATGTTTTATTGTTTGTGGTAGCAAAAGAGTTAAAGATTTCATTTTCTTCCTCACACAAATGCAAATATGGTCTTTGGCTCTCTTATAAAAGAAGGCCTGAAAAGGCCTACACAGAAACCCTGCATCTCCATGGTGACGGGGATGTTGTCCTAACAATTGCTGCTCTCTGCTCGTCCTCTCAGCCTCAATTTAATTTCTGCAGTAATCAGCGTTCAAGAGGAAAAAAGTAAGACATAAAAACAACAAACATGGCAGAGAGTGAAACGTATATTTAGCTGGAGATGCCAGAGTAAGATGGGGTAAAAACGAAAAAAAGGCTGCAGTAACCAATGGCAACAAAATTGAATTTTCATCTTTACAGACAAAAACAAAAGGCTCTGACTATTGCTCTGGGTTATGTCACCCAATTTGGCAGAATTAAAATCTTTGAATGCAAATTTTAACATTTGCTGTTACTAGGATATAGTTGTAATTAATGAGCACACGTGTGCCTCTAACCCAGGGGTGCACAGTATTTCCTGCTCCAAGGGCCACACTGTCATATTGTACCTTTCCCAGGGGTCACAGTATTTCCTGCTCTAAGGGCCACACTGTCATATTGTACCTCTCCAGGGGTCACAGTAAATCTTACAGGCGTATTCCCCATCTGAGACTTTATGGCTTCAATAAATACCCAAAATGGCTGAGAGGTCTTGGTTCCACTTTAGGGGCTGCCAGAGATCAGAATGAGGGGTTTCCTGCTCAGTTCTCCAGAAAGAGGATATGAGGAGCCCATTTCATTGTAGTTAGGCTATGTCTACACAGAAATGTTAAAATGGCGTCCAAAATCTGATGGCATTTTAACATTGCTGGACTGCATTTTTTGCCGCAGATTTGAGAGCATGGGAACCCGATGGCAGTCCGACAGAACATGTGTCCACGGTGGATTTAAAAAACGATCAGAAAAAAACTGTGCTGTGTAGAGTACAGCATGGATATTTTATTGCTTTCTATGGGGCACAGGTTATAGTCAAATCCGCCGAAAATCCAACCAAAAACCTATGCTGTGTAGACATAGCCTTAAAGAAGTGGCTGTTTCACAACTATAATTAGACATAACAGGACACATGTATATCAGTCTCTCCAACTCATCTCCTTCTCCTGGGATAAGGAACCTATGATAGATCTTGTGAATATGTCAGGATTGGGTCAGAAATAAATAGTCCTTTAAGGATGAAATCCACAGATAATACAGAAAAAGTTTTAACTGAATTGCTCATTTACTTAGTCCACAATGCATATGTCAAAATGCCATCTAAAATCTGACGGTATTTTAACATTGCTGGATCATGGCAGGACCACGGTTTCTGGTGCAGATTTGCTCAAAAGCCGCGGTCGGTTTCTGGAATTGCCATCTGTTCCATACATTCAATATACAGGGCCGATGGTAAATCTGTATGATATCCAGCGGCATATACAACATTTTGCATATTCTGCCACATTTTAAACCCGACGGTAAAAAATCTGTGCTGTATCAACTGCAGCACAGATTTTTCAATGCTGTCTGTGCAGCACAGTGTACCATCGGATCTTCGGTGGATTGAAGACACTGAAGCCACTGAAAATCCAATGGTATTTCTGTGCTGTGTAGACATAGCCTTAGGCTGTTTTAAAAAGTATATACAGCCTTATAGTGCCAGCCATACCCATAACAATGCCCTCCATAATAATGTCATACAGTGCACACCATAACAGTGGCAGCTATACAATGCCCACCATAACAGTGCCAGCCATACAGTGCCTACCATAACAGTGCCAGCTATACAGAGCAAACCATTAAGGCTATGTTCACATGGCTTAACTGCGGGACGTAATTACGCCCCGCAATTACGCCGTGGACGGGGGCCGGGAGCGGGGGGCCGGCACTTCGCCGGCCCATTGACTTGCATTACCAGCGGCGCGTATACACCGCTGGTAATTCACATGTCATTAAGGCCATGTTCACATGGCTTAAAATGGTCCGTATTTCGGTCCGTAATTACGCGCGAAGTGCGCTAATTAGGGCTGAAAACGGCCCATTCATTACGGTAATCCACAGTTCCATAGAAAAATATGGATAACGTCCCCTCTTCCTGCTCGGCGAATACCCCGGGGCGGGGAGATAAGTGACATGGTGAATTACCAGCGGCGGTATACGCGGCCCGCTGGTAATGCAAGTTAATGGGCCGGCGAAGTGCCGGCCCCCGCTCCAATCCCCGTCGGCCCCGCCCCGTCCCAACGGCGTAATTGCGGGCCGTAATTACGTCCCGCAGTTAAGCCGTGTGAACATAGCCTTATCTCCCCGCCCGGCGTATTCGCCGAGCAGGGAGAGGAGACGTAATCCATAGTTCTCTATGAGAACTGTGAATTACCGTAATGAATGGGCCGTTTTCAGCCCGTAATTAGCGCACTTCGGCGCGTAATTACGGACCGAAATACGGACCATTTTAAGCCGTGTGAACATGGCCTAACAGTGCCATCAGTGACCTGCAGCTGTCAAAAGATGTATATTACATTCTGTAGGATGAGACTCGAGACAAAGCATGTTTTTGTTCTGATGACTGGGGGGCTGCACAAAGGAGCCCTGGGGGGCCACATCACCCATACTTGGTCTCACCTATTTAATAGATTTCACCAAACTTCCTTTAATGCCTGAACAAGGTCTCCAAGAAATGAAGCCTCTTTTTTCTGGCTGACACTTTTTGGGGTCAGTTAGTGACAGCAGTCACCCGATTAGCCCACCATCGATGGGGTATCGTACAGAAGATCTAATCTAAAAGTAAGCTGCCCTTTTCATTACAACTATAATATAATCACAGCTATTTCCCCTTTGATTTTATCCTTAAAAAACAAAAGGTTGATAAAAATTGCCAGTGCTGAAGCCAGTGCCATAAACCTGTAAGAATAATGGTTTTATCAGCGTCATTTCAATATATCTCAGTATTTGCCATCTGTGCTCCCTACACCCTTTGGGTTTAAAGATTAATTTTACAACAGATGTCTCTGTGTGACATAAGCGAAACCTTCATCTCATTGTGCTTTCTAAATAATAAAGTTTCAAATGAATTGTAAAAAAAAATTAAAGATTTGCTTTTTGAGACCATCTTGTATCAAATATGTAGGAAATATACACATATATAACTACAAAGAGAAATTGCAATCCTCATAAAATTAGGGCAATTTAGCCAATGTTCAACCACTTTCCCCCAGCAGTATGTCACACTTTAGTTTGTCATTCCATCCCTAAACCATTAGATTCCAAATGTAGAATTAAGATGTCTACCTTAAAGAAATCATATGGTTCAATTGTTTCAAACCATAAATAACTATGAGCAACACAGTGGTTCGCACTATTAGGGTATGTTCACACGGCTTATTTTGGGGCGCATTTCGCCGCGTATTTTACGGCATAATGCTCCCCATAATTACGGTAATCCATAGCTCTCATAGAGCTATGTCAGTTACTTGCGCCGATTATGCGCCACGAGTAATGCATGCCTATGGGGCTGGCGGGTTGCCGCTCCCCCTCCCACCCCACGCCGCGGGAGTACGCGCTGATCAACGCTCCCGAAACACACGATGTACGCGCTGCAGTACATCATGTGAACATACGCTTACCCTGTAGTGCTGGGGTCCTGGGTTCAAATCATACCAAGTACAAAATCTGCAAGGAGTTTGTATGTTCTCCATATTTTGTGGGTTTCCACTGGGAACTCTGGTTTCCCTCAAACAAGGGCATAACTAGAAAAAGCTGGGGTCCATAGCAAACTTTTGGATGCCCCCCCTCTGCCAGCCACTCTCAGGAACATTTACCAGTACCTCTTAATAATAGTCATGCAGTTACTATATAACACAAGGAGAAAATGCCTCACCATACATATCACTATCATACTGCTACCAAACAAATCCCACTATACCAAGACCAACATTACCAATAACGTTACTACATAAGGATCCAAATATACCGCCAAAACACCACTACAATTACCACCACATAGTGACTGAATAATACTACAATGCTATTACTATATAAAGATGAGTATGCAAAGACCAATATATTCCAGCATATAGTGACTAATACCCCTATATTATGAATAAAAATCAGTATGCAAAGACCAATATTACCTCCATACAGTGACCATATAGTAGTAGATACCAGTGTACACAGGCTCTGCAGACATATAAGTGATTACTGTGCAGTTATATCCGACAAGTGACGTTTCTCTGTATCTAGTCCAGACATCAGGATGACTTCTCCTGGCCACCAATCGCCCCTGCAGATTTGGATACAAATATCTCAGAATCTTAATTTTTCCAGCACCTCCTTCACTGTCCCCCACCTCTGCACAAACATTCCAGGGGGGAGAGAATGAGTAGAGGCCATAGCTTAGAGGCACAGTCTTCTATAGGGGTGAGGAGGAACAGAGGAATAACCCCCTGGAGATTGTGCTACAGCTATGGCCTGTACCCCTCAGAATCATATCAGGTTGCTAGGTGGGCAATTCAGTTGGGTAGGTAGGCAAGGCCCTAAGTAGACAGGCAGACCACAGTTAGATAGGCTAATAGGCCTCAGGTAGGTAGGCTGGTAGGCCCCAGATGGGTAGGCGGTAGATAAGCCCCAAATAGGTAAGTAGATTGGCCCTAGGTAGGCAGTAGTTAGGCTCCAGGTACGTAGGTAGCCATTAGGCCATAAGTAGGTAGTAGATAGACCCCAGGTAGATATGCAGGCCATAGGTAGGTAGCTTGTCCCCAGGCAAGAAGGCAGACAATTAGTTAGGCCCCAAGCAGGTGAGCAGGCAGTAGGTAGGCCCCAGGTAGGTAGGAGATAGACCCAAAGTAGGTAGGCCATAGGTAAATAAGGTAGATTGGCTGTAGGGAGGTAGGCAGGCAATAGTTAGGCTCCATGTAGGTAGGTAGGCTACTGGTAGTTAAGGAGATTGGCCGTAGGAAGGTAGGCAGTAGATAGGTAATGACTCTTACGATGAAAAAAAAATAAACTCACCTCTTCCTGTTCCCCCGACAAGCGGCAGGTCAGGCTTCTCTTAGTAGGCGGCGGCACAATGATATGATGTCATCACGCTGCCTGCGTGATAACGCACAGCCGATGTCTAGTACGTCTAAGGCCTTAGACCTGCTAGGCCAAATAGCGGAGCAGCCAAGCAGGGCGCCGATGCTGCCGAGAATTGCTATAGAACTGTGCAGACATGCTTCTGAACAATGGGGACAGAGGGCCCAGGCATTCTTAGGCATGATGCGCCGGCCGGGCCCCCTGTGGTGGCAGGCCCCGTAGCAGTCGCTGAGCCACTCCACACTCCCAAAACAGACAGGTTAATCTGGAATTTAGATTGTGAGCCCCAATGGGGACAGGGACCAATGTAAAAATTACGATGTCTCTATATATCACTATGGAATATAATAGCGCTATATAAATTAATAAATATAAGTAACTGTACACTTTGGCACAAAATGACAAGGTTACCATAGCATGACTTATTTCCATGGTTTTCTTAGGCAGTGTAGTCCCAATTTCTAACCTATTCTCATTGTTTTAGTGCAATTGCATCTGATGCTAATGCTCCTAACAGGAACAGATTATATAATGAGCGTTGGGCTAGTACTGTAAAACAAACTGAATATTAAAAATGAATTACAAGGATTCCAATTAAATAAACTGATAATTAGAAGATTTGTAAATTAACTTACAGATTTCTATGGGGGCTTTAAAAACACACACATATGCCTATGTAAGGCCAATATCACAAGTCATCCAGGGCTTCTTGTGGGTGAAAGGAATGGTTAATGTAACCCCGCAAAACAACAAATATCAATATTCTATTCTGGAGAAAGCCCTACTGCAACAGCTGATACCTGCGTAGAAGATGAAGATAATCACACAAAATAATCTCTGTAGTCTCCAAAGAAGAAGAAGTATGCAGCCAACAATGCTGATAAATAATCATTTAAGTTTGACCATATTTAGTCTCATTTCTCCAGTCATTGCACACTAAGAAATTGTCAATCCAAGATGAATAATTATCAACAAGACACACAGATAATCTTTTGTAACATCAGTGAGACCACGCAATAGCAGAAGTACAGAACAAGTAAGGGTCCATCCACACAACAAGCAATTCCCGCCGGATTTACACACGGATTCCGACTGTAACACAACCCCATAAATTGTAGTCCACACGACGTGGATTTTCTTGTGGTTGTATTTCAAAACCACCACTTCTTCCAAAAACTCTGGGCCACATATATGAAAACTGTCTTGGTCTAAGGCCGTGTTCACACGACTTATTCCCGACGGATTTGTGAGCCGGATTGCGCTCACAAATCCGGCGTGAATAAGGGGCGGGAGGGGGTCGGAGCGCGGCGGGGGCGCCGCTCCCAGGGCCCCATAGACAATGCATTGTTTACGGCGCGTACGCGCCGTAAATCAGGTGCATGTCACTTTCTCCCCCCGTGGCGGATTCGCCGAGCGGGGAGGAGCGACGGAATCCACTGTTCTCTATGAGAGCAGTGGATTACCGTAATTACTCCGACGGATTGGGCGCCGTACTGCAGCGCAAATCGACGCGGAGTACGGCGCCAATCCGCGGAGAAATAAGCCGTGTGAACGAGGCCTTAGACTTTCTTTGTTGCCCATAGCAACCAATCAGAGCTCCGCTTTCATTTTTAAAGAGCACTATATGAAATGAAAGAGGAACTCTGATTGGTTGCTATGGGCAACAAAAAGTCTAAGACCTAGACAGTTTCCATACATGAGGGCCTTAGAACATGTTCAATAATACACTGTATTTTAAGCAAAAAAAAAAAAAAGTGTCCCAAACATTTCTATTTTTGGATCCAAAACCCAATTCAGAATCTGCATGAAAAAAAACAACCTCGAAATTCTGAAAACTGAATCGTCCAACGTGATTTTAGACAGTGGAATTTGACAAGGATTTTGTCACTTACATGAACGATCAATAAGATGGTTCGGTTGGGGTCTGACCTTTGTAAAGTCTGCTTTTACCAAAATAAAGGGCTTGGATCCCAGTTTTTGGACAGATATCAGGAAGAGCAACTGGGGGTTTTGGAATCAAACAAAAAAAAAAAGAGATAAGCTCCAGATATGTGTTAAAGCCCATTTTCATCCGTTGTTGCCTCAAATATCCCTGCAAACCTGTTTGATTGAACATCCCAACAGGTCTTATTCTGAATGCTGGTAAGTATACTACATAGCAATACAATTAGATAAATAACTAAACCCAATATCTACTAGAAGACAGAGTATAGCACTAAGGAGCCCAGCTAAGGAGTTAGAGGTTTGTCTGTCAACACAATGTCGACTGGTTCTAGTAGCAACCAGGAAAAAAAACAAGCAATAACATAGCTCTGCAATATCTGGAAAATGAACTAATATCAACTCCAATAATACATTTTGCATAGATGTATAGTTAAATCATAGAACATTTACTGAGGTTCACCTTTATAGGAAGGCAGAAGAAACCTAGGTAAGGCTTTGTATGGTTGAAATGGCGAGAGGCACAGAGATGTAATGGATAGTTATAGTCTTCAGTTGTGTACTATTGTAAATCCAGATGTCTGACAGACATGTGGATAAGGACTTATTCTATGGTTGGCTGCATAGAGAAAAAAACACACAATTCTGTATAACCTTCAATGACATCTCATGTAGTTGAATATATATATGACACTATGCATGGGTGTAATTATAACCATATCAGCCATAGTGAGGTTGAGGGGGCCCCACTCAGGTACAAGAATATTGCTCCGCTTTGTAGAGAACAAGTAGTTTGTGGCTTTCTGCTCTCCATCATTACTATCTGGGTTCCCTACTATATGGTGGTATTATTTATACCTTTAATTATCGCCCCATTAGGTGATGGGGCCCAACTTATTTTTTCTATTGGGCTCTTTGAATTCTAGTTACACCCCTGACACTACATATTATAATAAATCGATATGGATAACAACACAATATATAAATTTACATATAATTGTACAATTACCATAATACACGTCATTGGTTAATAGGCTACGACCTTTGCACATGAACAAACACTAATAGGTCACTGTATGTATCTTACATACAAGTGCTATCATATACCAATACTCTACAGCTGGTCACAGTTGACCCCAATCTCATGCCTTCAACTCTTGGCAAAGATTATGAAATCACCATTTAAGATTATCGTCACCTTGCTTTTTTATGTCATAGCAAATACACAAAACAAAGATTTCTTAATAGATGAACATTCTGGCTTCTTAGAATTAGAATTACTCAACGTTGGACAAAAAAAAATATCAAATGATCACTAAAAAAATGCTAATCACTACATTGTTGATTTTATTCTGGCTTTTATTCTGAATTCTTTAATATATGGT
Organism: Phyllomedusa bahiana; assembly: GCA_025379985.1. Lineage (NCBI taxonomy): Eukaryota > Metazoa > Chordata > Amphibia > Anura > Hylidae > Phyllomedusa > Phyllomedusa bahiana. The sequence goes on from JAODAL010008987.1 coordinate 98,845, forward strand.
TTTTACTAATCATAAATAGGTAACATCAAGAAGGTTTCAGCTTTGTTGAAGAACAGATGACAGATCAATTTTGAAAGATGGAGTCTTGTCTTGGACCAATTTTGTCAATTTCCGGCTAATTTTAGATTGGCTGCGTCACTGAGTTCATATGCCCTTCCTGAAGAAAAACTCTAGCACTTTTTGTTCTGCAACAAGATACTTTATCTTCCTTAAAATGTTGTTACATTTTTTTACAAAGTCAGAATGTTCAGCTTTACACATTCTTTTGTGTCATATCTGTGATTTGTGTATTTGCTATGAAGTGAAAAATTAAGTGAAGATATTTTAAGTGAGGGGATTCCAAAATGTTGCAGAGTTTGTAAAAGTGACATAGAAGTACATATACAAAAATAAAGAATGATGCAAAGACAAAAGAAAATAATTCCCATCGCTGCATTTACCAAGTCTCTGTATTGTCCCACATGCAATTTTTAGGCTGATGATTACTATGATCCTCAGGCGACTCTCTACGTATACAAACCTATTATACATCAGGATGGACAATATACTGTAAGAGCCAGTTCAACCAGTTCAGGAGCCATTTTGACCCACTGCAAGAATTCTCATAGACATAAAAAGAAAACAACCCAAACAGGTTACACAGAAACAATTTTGTAGCAATACTGACTATTGTATATTAAAATTGTCCACAGAAAAAGCTGTATGTCTTTATATGCCGCCATCATATTCCACATGACACTGAAAACATAGTAACTAAATTTCCAACAGAAGCTAAGAAGGAGGGTGGGTTCACACGTTCAGCATTTTTGGATGCAGCTCTTGAAGCCAAAACCAGGAAAGGATTTAAAACAAGTAGAAGTCTTTGTCTTTTCCTAATATATGTTCTCCAATTATGATCTATTCCTGGTTTTGGTTTCAAAACCACATCTAAAAAGTTGAGCGTGTGAACCCATCCTTAAAAGGGTTGTCTCACTACAATGATTACTTTTTATGTTAAAGATCTTGTAAAAACAAGTCACTTTGCAATATATATACATTAACAGTGTCCTACCTATTCTGAGATATCCCCTTTTGAATGGGCTGCATCAGCTCTTGTGGTCGCTATAGCTACAGACCTGGCTTCTACTGCAGCCTAATAGAAGTTAGTAAACACACCCCTGAATTCAAAATGAAACCAAGAAAACAGGACTGAGGTAAGATGAATCAATGTAGTGAGACAACCCCTTTAATATCCATGAGACTTTATGAAAAGCCAATTAATCAACAATGGGTGCCTTAAGACTTCTGTTGTAAACCTACAGGAATATTGAGAAAACGTATATATTTAACATAGGATGCAAACAGAACTTGGAATGGTCCAAGTATGATGTTCACACCACTGAACCATCAATCTACATACTTCCGAAAACAGACATCATGCCAGTTAAGGAAGTATGGCCAATGGAGGTTGCCTTGGATCCTGTGGCCACCAAGACGCTACATAGCAATAAGGGCTTCTAATTGTCATGTATATGAGATATAAAATGATACAATACAATGAGTGTAGAACAGATATCATTTCTACTTGGTAGAATGTACTATACATTATACAGCTTCTTCTTTGTAACATCTAAGCACATGATATGCAACTGACTTTCAATAGATTCCATAAAAAATTCACATATATGTGAATGCAACTAAGTTACATTCTTTAACCAACTAGAAGTGCTAACAAGATGTAATTTGCAATAATTTCTATAATTTTCATTCATAAGGCTGAGTCACAAGTAGTGCTAGATACAACACATCGCCTGCTGAAATCCTTGCTATACCTGATCCACAATCCTAGGGATAACCTGCCACAATGCAATGGTTTTATAAATCTTTAGGTCTTAGCCCTGTTTCATATCCGAATGGAACCTCTATTGTACATTCCGTCAAAAATGACATAAAAAAATTGCGTAGCATGGCGCCTTTTTTCATTACTACAACAGACACCATGTTAAAATCCTGACAGACTCCACTGTAGTTATTGGGGTCTGTCAGGCACCGTTTATTTCCGTCATCAAACGAACCTGGTTCCACCTTTTGGAAAGAGGCTCAAAGTGGAATCTCTGATGTGAACTTTGCCTTATAGAAATTCTCCAAGAATAAATATTGAATCTGAGGGGTAAATGGAAGTCACTTTTTAATACAACTTTTAAATCTATTAGTGCAACATGTGGCATCATTTTTTGCCATGGTAATTTACCGATACCTTTAATACCTTGTATGTGAACCAGGCTTAAAATACTAAGATTTACGCAAAACCATTTCATATGATTTTGTTGGGCACTGGGATAGTGTATAAAAAATAATTCCACACAATGACGCCACATTTATATTATTTCCAGTATATACGGATACATAGATCATCTAATTATAATGGAAGATATCAAGTGGTGGGATGTATTAGGAAGCAGGTGAACAGCTTTAAAGGATAAAAATGGGCAAATGCCAATTTCTGATGGCTAGGTCGGATCCTCTCTAAAACAGTAGGTCTTATTGGGTGTTCCCTATAAGAATTGGTTAATTCCTACCAAAAGTGATACAAGAATGGGCAACTGGTAACTAACAAATTTATGGGCCCCCAAAGCTAACCAACATGCGTGGGAAGAAAAGGCTAGCCTGTCTGAGCCAAAAGCACAGAAGAGCTAGTGTAGCACAAATTGCTGAAAACTCTAATATTTACATAGAGTAGCTCATTATAATGGAATATATCAAGTGGTGGTAAGTTTTGAAGAGGTAAGTTAAAAGGTAGAAAAAAAATGTGCAAGAGTAAGGATTTGAGTGATTTTGACAGAACGGTGAGGCTTATTGGGCGTCCATGTATAAATTGGTTAGTTTCTACCAAAAGTGGTCCAAGAATGGGCAACTGGTAACTAACAACAAGTTTATGGAACCCCAAAGTAAACCAATAAGTGTGAGAAGCGAAGGCTAACCTGTATTTTCAAATCCCACAGAAAAGTTACTGTAGCACATATTGCTGACAAATTTAATCCTGGGTATGATAGAAAAGTGTTAGAACATATGGGGCACTGCAGAATACTATGCATGGGGGTTCATGGGCACAGAGTGGTCTGAGTGCCCGTTCTGACCCGTGTTCAATGGGCACAAGTGATTCAGAACTGGTCCATGAAGGCATTAAAAGAAGTTGGCCTAGTCTAATGATATGAACGACAATCTGTGTGCGCATTGCATTGGAAGAAGGAAGGCCTACGCATGCAGTATGATGCCCTGGGTAATGTAGTGATGGGGATCCTTTGGTTCTGGAGTTTATGTGGATATTACTTTGACATGTAGGACAACATGTATGATTCATGGAGCTTAGACGCCAATTTTTATGTGCATTAGAATAGTATAGCAAGCGCCTGATTTATGAACCCGGTCTACTGCGGGTCATAAATCAGGCGCGTTCTAGCGCAGAAACAACACTTCTGGCTCAGGTAAACCACTTTTAAAGTGGTTTAACTGTTCCAGCAGCAATGCGCCTGGAATTGCCATACTGAAGCTATAAATCTATAGCTTCGTACAGTTCTAGTGCGCTCCACCTCCCGCACGCCCCCCGAAATCAGGCGCATTACAAAGTGCTGCAGGCGCTCTGTACTGCGCCTGATATTTGCGTGCGGGAGATTTGAAACTATAGTGAACCAGGCTGTGCTAGGTGTTCATACATGTCGCCCATACTACCTTAACAATGTTGCAGACCAAGTCCATCCCTTCAAGGCTACAATATCCCCTAATATCACCATGATCATGCTACACTGCAAAAATGGTTTGAGTAACAAGACCAAAAGTTCAAGGTGTTGACTCGGCCTTCAATTTTCCCAGATCTCAACTTCATCAAGCATCTGTGGGATCTTCTTCACTATATTATGCAGGTGGTTTTAATGTTATGGCTGATTGTTGCATATGCAGTGATAAATGTTATGTAATAAAAAAAGGATATAAAAATCTTAGACTGAAATATATTTTATATGTTACAAAGACATTAACACACGATTGCTTATAGAACACACATAGATTTAAAATAAACTGAAATGATTCAAATCTGCTTGATTGATAATACAAATGCTAACATAATATCATGTATCCAAACTAGATAGTTTTAATTATGTTGTTTGATTTTGTGATTATGTTTAATTTGATTTGGTACAAAAAAATAGCTTATAAATGGTTCTGAGCAAGGATCAACATGAATTAAGGCCAAATATTTTTGCCCCTGTCTATCTCTTACCCCTACAAAACAAATGCAGAAAATAAACGGTGTGCATATATTTTTGAAAATGTACGCTTTTTTGGTTAAAATATGAACAAAAATTTTAGTTTTTCTTCTAATAACTTAAAATATACTTTGTGATCTCCCAGTTAACGTATATAGTACTTTATCATTACATTTTTGCGTCTCTGAAGGGTGTAGAAGCCTAAAAATATTCAGATCTAAACCTGTCAAACATGTTGAAAAGACGTAATTTTTTTGTGTAATACAAGACTATGAGCATGTTATATAATAAATATATATATATTAATTTCTTTCGGTCATACACATATATACATCCAATAATGTAGGCCGAAAAGTACTGTGAAGAAAGCGGACACTTGAATGGCATAACCCCTACCAGATACCTGACAAAGGAGCACTGTTTTAATAAACACTTGAGCAGACAAACCTAAAGGCACCTATAGGTAAAGGCCAGAGGTGAAGCAACAATTTACAGTAAATTATGACTACTATGTCCTTCTGGCAACCACTAACAACGCCTACTCAGGATTGTACCTTTTTATGTAACAAAAACTGTAAAAACAAAATGTCTGTTTTATGCAGGTGGACAGGATAAGGGCCCTACGATGATTATCAGAAGCTACAGTACATAACACACACTTCTTCCTTTACATCATACAATAATGCAACAATAAATCCAATAGAATATGCATTGATCATATAACTGGGACATGTGTTTTGCAATCTGATGTGTGGTGACTGATAATCCAGTGGTAGGGACAGTAGACACACTAGTCAGAAGGGATCAGGTATATATGAAGTCATATGCATTTTACTATTTCAATCTGTCACATATAGAATGCTTGAAACCAGCCAAAGAATGATGCATACACTATCGGCTTTAAGAAAAATTGCACCAGGTTTGGCAATTGTCTGTAAATTCCTGGACAGTCGGTAAAAATAGGAGACTTAAAAAAAAATGTATATGTTCAGGAGTCTGGTGGCCCTGGAGCAGGTCCCTGTGCTTGTAATTATCATCACTTCTAGCTCACAGGAGCTGCTGGTAATTGTATATATTAGTATATTATCTATAGACACCTATTACTTATGATCTTTATCATCGATTATGGCTTTCTCTTTGTACATAAAACATTGGTTGTCCGTAATTTTTGGATAATTCAGGTTGGTAACCTTTCTCATCATTATAAACCTTGAGAAAAATCTATCGATATCTCTTCTGCCTCACATCAATAGCCAACAAGACATTCATATTCCCCCGTACATCACATAGAGATAAGAGTAAAGCCACAAAATAGGATAAAACAGATCCAATATTCCGCCAGATCAGGACAATTCTTTAGAATATTTACATTTTAATCCATCTGGAAGATATAACCATCAAATAATGTCCACCAATGCTATAATGTATAATTACCCAGAAACCTCTGTGGATATATTCTACTGTGCTCATGTAATGTGCTGCAGTGAGCAATCCATACAACACATACATACTGCGTGGGGTAGCTTTGGGAGCATCGAGAGATGACAGAATTTCATGGTGGGCTTAATAATGGAGAACTGAAACAAATATATACAAGACTGTCAAACCAACAAATAAGATTTAGGCTGAAAATTTCCCCAAAACACAAAAATAGACAGGCCCATAAAAATTAATCAAAGGCCTTCAGCAATACATCAAAACCAAGTATTATACTAAATAAGCTCAAATAATATAGAATGCAGGCACATTACAGATTTCTATAAATGCCAAACAAATTAGGATTTCCATAATCTTTGCTTAAGAAGACAATGGACGGTATGAAGATTTTATTATTTATACAAGCACACATGTAACTGGTAAATGGTGCAGAACATCTAAGAAAGATATCATCCATTGATTGACGCTGTATCTAAAGAGGTTCTGCAGCAGTACAGATCCTTCCATTTTCCTAACGTTGACCCCTTAGTTTAAAAACAATAGGGGAGAGAGAGGGTAATACAAAAAAACACATTGACTCTGCATAAAGAGAGGTTCTGCAGCAGAACAGATCCTTCTATTCCCCTAATGTTGAACACTTTGTTTAGGTACAACAGGGAAGAGTGTAATACAAAAAAATCTATTGATTGACACTGTATATAGAGAGGTTCTATAGCAGTACAGATCCTTCCACTCCCCTAATGTTGACCCCTAGGAATAGGTACAGGAGGGAAGAGGGTAATACAAAAAAATGCATCGATTGATGCTTTATAAAGAGAGGTTCTGCAGCAGTACAGATCCTCCTATTCCCCTAATGTTGAACATTTAGTATAGGTACAATAGTGAACAGGATAATACAAAAAATCTATTGATTGATGCTGTATATAGAGAGGTTCTACAGCAGTACAGATCCTTCCATTCCCCTAATGTTGAACACTTTGTTTAGGTACAACAGGGAAGAGTGTAATACAAAAAAATCTATTGATTGACACTGTGTATAGAGAGGTTCTACAGGAGTACGGATCCTTCCACTCCCCTAATGTTGACCCCTAGGAATAGGTACAGTAGGGAAGAGAGTAATACAAAAAAATGCATTGATTGATGCTTTATAAAGAGAGGTTCTGCAGGGGTACAGATCCTTCCATTCCCCTAATGTTGACCCCTTAGTATAGGTCCAATAGGGAAATACATTGATTGATGCTTTATAAAGAGAGGTTTTACAACAGGGAAGGGTAATACAAGGAAGCTATCTCTATATACAGCACATATACTCCTAGTCTTACAATAGCCAATATGGTTATCCCTGTATACAACGGTGATAATGGCTACAAAGTACCAAATAATCCAAGTATCCAAGCTGCTCCCTCTCCCCTCCCCTGCAGCCCACCCATGCCCAGGTACCAGCTGTACTTACTGTAGCAGAGGTCAAGCTGTTGTCTGCCAGGGTCAGGTGGTGGGGTTCCCATCTCCTTAGGAATTTGGAGGTGAGGATCTTGCTCAGGAAGGTCCTGGGGTGTCTTATAACACAGACCTGAATGTCTCCTTCTTGCAGCAGTTTATACCTCATCCCATTGAAGTGCACCATGGCTCTCCTACAGGGCACAGCACCCATTTTGCCCCCCTCTGGAGCAGACATCTCCCCCAGCAGTGGCTTGTTCTCCTCTATCTGTCTGTGATCACTCTCCCCACATGAGCTGTTGGTAAAATCCATAGCAACTAGTGAAGGCTACAATCAGGTCTATTCCTTTTCTACGCTTGTCCTCCCTCCACAATCCAAGCAGGGAGGAAATACAAGGGAGATCAATTGCCACCAAGTATCAGATTCCAGATCTCACAGGATCCTGGGCATTTCCAGTGTTCTACTTGATTAGATCCATAGCTTCTCCAAGGAGGGAAGCCGCAGGCCCCTGGATCCGGGCTTGGTGTGTGCCTGCAGCATGTAGCTGTGTGTTCTATGTGTCTTATGTGTGCGGGATGTGTGTATGGGGATATGTGTGCGCTACAGAATAGCAATCGCTAAAAGATTGCAGCAGCTTTCCTGCGCTGATTGGCTGCAGCCGGGTCATGTGACGCCTGAATGACGTCAATGGCAGAAGCAAGCAGATCAGGATGCATATTCTGTGTGTGCTGCAGGGGAGGGGAGGCTGTCACTAATAGGAGGAGAGGGGGAGCTAGCAGCAGCAAGCAGCCTGGGCTCCATCTTTAAAACACCTGAGTGCTCTCAGGTTCAGGGCACATTGTGTGGTATATCTAATGTGTGTGTATCCATAGAAACTCATGGACTGCAGCTTTACTCATGTAATGCATGCTATTCCTTACCACAGGGGTTCACTGAACTGCACCCTGGTGAAAAGCAACCCCTCAGAAGGCACATAGGCGTATTATAATAGAGGTGGATGGGCTCTCATCATATACTTCTGTATTCAGAGAAGTCCTGCCATCTATCAGACGTTATATTACGGAGGAATTCTCTATCCATATGGCGCAAGCGTATGCATGAGCCTTAAAGGGGTTGTCTCACTACAAGGATTGCTTATTATGTTAAAGATCCTATAAAAACAAGTCACTGCAATATATGTCCATTAACAGTGTCCTACCTATTGCTAGATATCCCCTCTTGTATGGGCTGCATCAGGTCGCTATAGCTACAGACCTGTTTGATCTCTCCTAATAGGCTGCCAGTGCTGGTTCCTATAGCTACAGACCCGGCTTCTACTGCAGCCTAGTAGAAGCTAGTAAACACACCCTTGAATTCAAAATGAAACCAAGAAAACAGATGAATCAATGCAGTGAGACAACCCCTTTAAAGGGGTTTTGCCACAATCTCATTTCATACCTCCTGTATCCAGCTCTTCAGCTCTGTGTGTGATTTGTTTGAATTGCATATCATGTGACCCAGCAGGATGACATCACCAGGCCTTTAGCCCTCTGTAGTCAAAGAAAGGTCTGTTTATGTATAAAGCTGTGAATAGATGCACTGTAGCTCAGAGGTAACATTTTTTCTTTACAGCACAAGGGTCCTTGGTTCCAATCCCTGCAGGAACTTAACATGTGGATTTTTTTTTCCGCTTTATCAATGCACATACCTCATTGAGATTTCTTTTCTTATATTTTCACTGTTTGACTAATTACTAAGGAATACAGAGGACAGGAGTAGAGTGACAGCACCCGGGGTTTGAACACTCAGTAGCTGCTTCAGAGGAGAGGTGATGTCTGAGCATGTGCGACCAGAACGGAGGAGCTCTCAGCCCTGGTCGTATCCCCTGGAGATGAGGTGTAAACAATGGGAGCAAATAAAACAAAAACGGTGCAGAATTTTTAATAATGATAAAGGGTGAAAATGTTTATTATTTAATTTTCAAACTTCCCACGTCGATTTTACTTCGTGGCAAAACCGCTATAAAGGGAATCTGTGACTATTCCTGATATGTCTGTTGTAGTGAATACTCCATGAAGAGCGGTCTACCAGACACTATGCGGCTCCAAAGCTAAAATCCCAAAATGTTATTAACACATCATTAAAACACGGCTATATCAAGCCACATAGAACAGACACTTCTGCGTTTCAATAGTATACCTTATTACCGAGCACTGACCAGCAGCAGAGGATTGCATCTGAAGGGGGGAGCTGACTATTTGTTTATGCTGTTTTAATAAATCCTTGTGTTCCTTGTGAAATAACAATTCTGTTGTTATCTTCTCTTATAACTCTGTGTTGTGCTGTTCCTCTGTTATTCATTTTAGAAAATTAATATGGAATCTGTCAGCTGGGTGTTACCAATCTAGGGGTGTGTTCCTACCATAAGTGCTGATAGTCAGTGTGCAGGGACACTCCCCCAACTGGTAACACCCATTTGACTGATTCAGTAATACATTTCTAGAAGTAATAATAGAGGAACAGCACAACACAGAGTTATAAGAGAGGATGATCCAGGGTTGTTATTTCACTGGAAACAAGGGATTCACTAAAACAGACATCTCTGAGGTCTTCACATTATAAAGCTGTTTTGCGAGGCTGGTCTAGTGTGCTTGTGTATTTCATTGGGATAAGGGAGAACAAAAACTCCCAAAAAATATTGAAATCCACAATGCCTGTTGTTTTTCTTTTCTCCACAAATCTAGTATACTCATATACACATTAAGGGGGACATGTATGAAAACTATCTACGTCTAAGACTTTCTTTGCTGCCCATAGCAACCAATCAGAGTTCATCTTTAATTTTTTCAGAACACTATATGAAATGGAAGAGGAACTCTGATTGGCTGCTATCAGCAACAAAGAAAGTGTTAGACCTAGACAGTTTTTATACATGAGGCCCTAAGGCTATGTTCACACGGCTTAAATTTGGACATATTTTGCCTCGTATTTAGCGCCATACTGCGCTAAATACGGGGTGAAATACGTCCCAGTCATTACGGTAATCCAGAGTTCTCATAGAGTTCTATGGATTACGTCTCCCCTCCCTGCTCGCACAATACGGCGAGCGGGGAGATAAGTAACATGTCAATTACTAGCGGCGAATACGCGCCGCTAGTAATGAATGTCTATAGGGCTGTCCGGTTGACGGCCCCCCCCCCCGCCCCGCGGAAGCTTGCGCGAGCTCCCGAACTCCCACGTAATTGTAGGACGTAATTACGCCCCGCAATTTCAACGTGTGACCATAGCCTAAGAGTACCTGTCACAGCTCCTGACATGTTCCCCATTAAGTGACAATTCTAGAGCATCTTTTCTTATTAGGCTATGGTCACACGGCTTATTCTGGAACGTATTTCAGCCCGTAATTCGCGCTGTACTGCGCGAATTACAGGCTGAAATACGTCCCAGTCTATGGATTACGTCTCCTCTCCTTGCTCGCCGTATTGTGCGTATACGCGTCGAGAATAATGAATGTCTATGGGGCCGGCGGGCTTCCAGCCCCCCCGCCCCTGTACACACAGCATAATTGCAGGCCGAAATACGTCCCGCAATTAAGCCATGTGAACATAGCCCAACTCTGTGTTGCGCTGTTCTTCCTTCTAGAAATGTATTAGGGAATCTGTCAGCTGGGTGTTACCAGTTGGGGGAGTGTCCAATCAGTGCTAACAGAGTCTGTGTGTGCAGGGTCACCCCCCAAATTGGTAACACCCAACTGACTGATTTGGGAATACGTTTTCTCAAGGAATAACTGAAGAACAATACAACACAGAGTTATGAGAGAAGAGTTGTACTTTCACAGCTAACATGGGTATGTAGTGTGTACTAAAACAGACATGTCCGGAACAGCTATGGGTCCTGGTTTAAAAAGTGTTAAGCCTTGTATGCCAGGACAAGACTACCTTTTTGATGGAACTGCAGTGAGATACCCATGAGTGCTTTACCTTTGTATGCCTCTCAGGTGAATTCCATGTATCTGCAGGACCACAGGGCAATCAGTACATGTGCTCCAGGTCCACTGACCCACCACATGCAATGGTGTTTGCATATTCTGCACACAGATAAAGCATGCAGGGAGCAAGTGCACGGGAGAAAGGGGTAACACCACTCCTATGATGAGCGTGAGTGTTTCCCCCTGTATGTATGGCATCCTGTTTTACCCTGCACCTGCTGTTTCTGTCCTGGTGTCTAGAGAGCAGTGGGCATAAAGAAGGAGATGTTGCCCATTGAAGAGTGCTGCTCTGACTCTTGGAAAGTAAATGTGGTGGCCACTGTATGTGGTCACCTTCACAAATGGATACCTGGCAACCCCACTGAGCCTCTGCATAGTGACCAGGCTGGCCAAGTGGACACAACGATGGGTAGGGTAACGATGCATAGAAATGTAATGTCAGCTGTACCTCCCGTGAGAAAGATATATAAAAGGGGAGTTATGTACAGTGTGGTTTAGCAAGAGAGACCTCCCTAATAAAAAAGTTCAGAGAATGTTGGGGCCTGATTGTCCTCATGGTCTGGCACCCAGTCAAACTTCATCGGGGAGTCCCCTAGTCATAGTTACATAGTTTGTAAAGCCGAAAAAAGACAGATGTTAATCCAGTTCAGTCTATTGTCCTATAGTGTTGATCTAAAGGAAAGCAAAAATAAAAACATGAGGTAGATTCCAATTTTTCCTTATTTTAGGGAAAATTCCTTCTCAACTCCAATCTGGGAATCAGAATAAATGCGTGGATCAACCTTCTCCGAAATCCTAGTTACTATAGCTTATTATATTATTACACTCTAGAAATGCATCCAGACCCTTTTGAATTATGTTAGTGAATTCACCATGACAATTTCCTCTGGCAGAGAGTTCCACAGTCTCACTGCTCTTACTGTAAAGAATCCCTTTCTATGTCTATGTAGAAACCTTCTTTCCTCTAAACGTAGAGGATGCCACCTTGTTCTAGATACAATCCTAGGTGTAAATAGATCTTGGGAAAGATCTCTATATTGACCTCTGATATATTTTAAAATATTTATTATGTCCCCCCAAAGCCGTCTTTTCTCTAAAATAAATAACCTCAACCTTGCTAATCTTTGTGGGTATTGCAGTCCACCCAGTCCTTTTATTATTTTTGTTGCCCGCCTTTGTACCTGTTCAAGCTCTACAATGTCTTTTCCTTTGCATGGTGCCAAAACTGTACACAATATTCCATGTGTGGTCTAACCAGTGACTTGTATAATGGAGAAATAATGTTCTCATCATGTGGCCTCTATGCCCTTTTAATACACCCCATAATCTATTTGCCTTGGCAGCTGCTCCCGACATGGCTGTAAAATTTAAAGTTTTCTGTCCCAGGATTCCAGTCCTTTCATGTCATTTTCCGTGTTTTTCTTTTAAACATGTAATCATGAAAATGGATTTTTCCCCCCCCATTGCAAACTTGCTTTTATCGGTTAAATCATTTTCCTTTTCCCCTGCCAGGCCCCCAACTACCCAGCCCCTTTGTTTAAAAAAACATTACCCTTTTGTTTTGATTATTTCAGAGTTTTTTCATTGCAAAGATTGATATTTACTGTGCAAAACAGTGTAAAGTATTGTAAATCATTTAAGGAAAATAGGGCCAATATGCCCCCTGTGACCCTAGTAAGGAACCCAGTTGGTATGTACTTAAATAAACCCCCCTTTTGTTTTTATAATGAGTTGTTACTTAACACTTGAAAAATTTTTCCCCGCCCTAGCATTCTCATATTATTCCCCAACCTTTATGTGGACAGTATCAAATGTTAAAAAAATCTAGATTAAGACTTAATGCCCCCCCCGACCCAGTCTAAAATCCCTTTCAAGAAACGATGAGATTGGGAAAGGACGATTTCGTAAACCCTGAATTTAACATTTTTTTTCAGTGAGTTACTCAGTATCAGTGGGGAAAAAAGTTTTAGTCAGCCCCCAATTGTGAAAGTTCCCATTAAAAAGAAAAGAGAGGCTGTAATTGACATCATAGGTAGACTCCTTATGAGGAAAAAATTGAGGGAAAAACAAATCCCGAAAATAAAATTTTTCTGATTTGGAAAAATTTTTTTTTTGCAATTGTGGGAAATAAAATTTTTGGTCACCCGCAAAACAAGATTTCTGGCTCTCACAGACTGTAATTTTCTTTTTGGGCTCCTCTGTCCCCCTCATTACCTTTTGTAATGGACCTGTTTGAACTTATCAGTATAAAGACACCCGTCCACCGCCTTAAACAGTCACACTCCAAAATCCACTATGGTGAAGACCAAAGAGCCATGGAAGGACACCAGAAACAAAATTGTAGCCCTGCACCGGGCTGGGAAGACAGAATCTGCAATAGGCAAGCAGCTTGGGTGTGATGAAATCAACGGTGGGAGCAATAATTAGAAAGGGGAAGACATTACAAGACCACGGGTAATCTCCTCAATCTGGGGCTCACGCAAGATCCACCCATGGGGTCAAAATGATCCAAGAACAGTGAGCAAAAATCCCAGAACCCCATGGGGGGACCTAGTGAATGACCTGAAAAGAGATGGGACAACATAACAAAGGTACATCAGTAAACACCTATGCCGCCAGGGATCAGATCCTGCAGTGCCAGACATGCTTAAGTCAGTACATGTCCGAGCCCGTTGAAGTTTGTAGAGAGCATTTGAATGATCTAGAAAAGTATTGGGAGAATTTTCATATGGTAAAATTTGAAACCAAAGTAGAACTGTTTGGTAGAAACACAAACTCGTTGTGTTTGGAGAAGGGGAGAATGCTGAGTTGCACCCAAAGAACACCATACCTGCTTTAAGCATGAGGGTGGCAACATATGTTTGGGGCTTTTTTCTCTGCAAAGGGACCAGGGACGATGATCCGTGTACATGAAAGAATGAATGGGGCCATGTATAGAGAGATTTTGAGTGCAAACCTCCTTCCGCAAAGGCATTGAGGATGAAACGTGGCTGGGTCTCTCAGCATGACAATGATCCCAAGCAAACCGCCAGGGCAACGAAGGAGTGGCTTCATAAGAAGCATTTCAAGGTCCTGGCGTGGCCTAGCCTGTCTCCATATCTCAACCCCATAGAAAACCTTTGGAGGGAGTTGAAAGTCCGTGTTGTCCAGCGACAGGCCTGAAACATCACTGCTCTAGAGGAGATCTGTATGAAGGAATGGTCCAACATGCCAGCAAGTGTGTGCCAACCTTGTGAAGACTTACAGAAAACGGTTGACCTCTGTCATTGACAACAAGGATATAGAACAAAGTATTGAGATGAACATTTGTTATTGACCAAATACTTTTCCACCATAATTTGCAAATAAATTCTTTCCAAATCAGGCAATGTGATTTTCTGGATTTGTTTTCTCATTTTGTCTCTCATAGTTGAGTTCTACCTATGATGTCAATTATAGGGCTCTCTCATCTTTTTAAGTGGGAGAACTTGCACAATTGGTGGCTGACTAAATACTTTTTTCCTGACTGTAACATCTCTTAGAAAACCGTTGAAAATTTTACCTACAACAGGTTAAACTTACCGGCCTATATTTTCCAGGATCACTTTTTGACCCCTTTTTGAAAATTTTGGACCACATTTGCTATGCGCCAATCCTTTGGGACATATCCCATTATGATACAGTCCATAAATATTAATAGGGGCCTGTCTATCATATTATTTAATTCCCTTAGATCTTGGGGATGTACAAGACCTGGTGATTTGTCTATTTTAATCTTCTTAAGGTCGAGCTGATTCTTTTCCCGGGGTTTGAAAGAAAAAACATTTA